>CABFPE010000088.1:825564-844151 GCA_900660155.1 Hofstenia miamia
TATATATATATATATATATATACATATATATTCAAATTGTTCTCCTTTCCAGAGAATAGCATATAGTTTTAATTGTTATGGCCAAATCACGAAAGATCTTTGACAAAGTGTTTGGTTTTAGAGGAGAGCCTAAAAGCTGAGCAAATCGGTAATTCGTCTTGAGGGAAAGCTGAGACTGACTGATTGATTGATTGGAAGTCTATTTTTCAAATCCAGACTATCTATCTCTATTTGATTGGGGTATCGGAAGTGAGTAAAATATGATTCGGATAAGCAACATTGGATTTGTCTTATTTCCCTATACAAGCATGATTTACTGTATAGAAGTAACAGTCGCTGCTATTATCTAGTACTTAATAGGAAGCCGTTTGAATGCCAAATACGCGATAAACACTTGAAGTTCACATGATTTATCTTAGCCTAGAGTACGCATCAGGGAAATGTTAGGCACACAACGGTTCAGTTGCTCCAAAGAACATCTGCCAGATGTATATGTTTGCGCGAACTTATTTGATGTGTGCTACCAACCTTATTTTCTAATCTATATAAATTAACCTTTTGGCCAAATAAGCTTGTTTTGGAGTAAGCTGCCCATGTTTATAGCAGAATATTCTTGGATCAATTATGAAACTAGAATATAATGGCACAAGGAAATGTTGAGATAAACAATACAAATTAATAAATTCAATTTAGCCACACAGATCATTTAAATTCAATATATAATATCTGTCATGAATGTGATACTATAAAATTCTAGTGAAACAATTAGCAAATAATTGAATTTGCTTATAGTAGCTTTACGCTTAGAAGCAAATTTAATAATTATCCTGAATGTCAAAAAAATGTTGAGGTTAGACAATTTAATCCTACACACACATTTGAAGGACATTTTTTAATTCAGCGCAAAAGCTGTCGTAGAATACCCTCCCAGCTTGTAGACAGAAAAGTCGTACATACCAGGGAAAACATTAACAACAACCTCTCGTGCGATTCCCTTACAATTTTTGTCCATAAATCTTTATGCGAAATCAATTGTAAAATGCCTTAAATAACTAAGTCTTTGCTTTAAATAGTTTAAATTCTTTAGCTAATATAATGCATAGATGCGCAGCCTTGCTAATAGAACGAAGACGTTCGCTCTCTTTCCTATTCAATTTCCCATAGAAATTCATGGGGTTCATGGGGGTCTTTCTTTCACAAATGAAGTAAATGCCAATGAATTCAATCGATTGATAAACTAAGTGAGTGAAAAAGCAAAAGTAGATGCACATTTGTTAATATTATATCATAAGACTATTTATTAAATAGAACTTTGCAACCGCTGATGTGCCTGGGCCTGATGTGATTTTCATACGGGCTGGATCCGGCTCGCTGGCCGCCACCACGGCATTTCCTGTTTTAAATTGATTTTTATTTTTGAATTCTATGTTTTCAAGCTTTAAAAGTTTCTCATGTGATATGATTTTATTTTTTTAATTATTTTTTTGTGACGCAATAAGTCATTATAAATGCGATAATGTCATTGAGCATAAATCAAAGTGCAATTCAATAATATTGCTAACCAGCAATTTATTGCAAAACGTTGTTTTGTCTTTTCCATTTAACAATTTCTATCGCTTTATCTTTATATTTTACTAGTATGTGTTGCCATTCAAATTGTTGTAGAATAACCTTCTGTTGTTGTCTGAAACTGAAAATCTTGATTTTCTGTGCGTATAAATTCTAATATATGGGGAAAGAATTTGTAAAATTTTTATATTGTATCAAAATCAAAAACTAGTCAAACACATTTCCTGATAATCCTTAAACCTGTATTGCTTTCACTAATATAGTGAATACCTCGTAAACAAATTAAGGCCTTTTTTATTAGTGGTCGTGCAGTTAAGAAGGCTCATGTTAATGTCACGTTCTTGTTTAGAGCAAACTCTTTTCTTTGACAACCAAGGATGACTCCGAATTCAAAGATGAATACGTGCCCACGCTTCCTGAGTTTGTGGTAAAAACAATAGAAGTCCTGATTAATGTTCTCATGCTAATGATTAGACATCATATTCATTACAAAGTAATTTTTAGGAAGATCGTTTCCAAAAAAACAAATTTTAGACATGTAAGTTTTCGTTCTCTTCGAATGAATAATGCCCTGCAAATAAATTTCTCAGAGTCGTCGTTAATTTTTTTTTTCAATATATTGTGATTCTCTTTTCTAGCGTTCCACGGAAAAACCAAACAACTGAACTTTTGCTCAAATTTGATCTGACCACTTGGACTCAGTCCCTGTTGTCTAAGGAACATGCCAAAGCAGTTGAAACCGTTCGAAACGCTATCTCACGTGAAATCACAGAATCCAGTTAACTCAGTCCTGTAGCTTAGTCTAGAACAACAATCTTCTGTGCCGTTTTTCTCGAAAACTTGAAATATGAAGTTGTTTGGTTTTTCCGTGGAACGCCAGTTTTGTTTGTTGACGAATTAAACAGATGATGCAAATGAAATTACATAGCCTCATAAATTACTGTAAAAATATTTTATATGTATGCCACTTGTTTATATTTTCCTACATTTTAGAGTAAATGTATATGCTTTTTCTAATACATCGTAAAAACGGCCTTTCGCATAAGAATGGATTTGCCTTTAACATTTCTGCCAAGAACCGCTTCGAACATTTGAATAGTAATCACAACACGTATTATATATTAATTTAATTTTATTTAATTTTAATAAGCGTGTTAATTGAATGTCTACATGTGTAAGCATTGATTGCATTAATATTGTATTTCATTTTCTTAAATCGATCGATACAACATCTTGAATGTATCAGGTTTTGCTGAGTTTTGCCTAAGTTTTACAAGGTGTGTATCCATATCATAATCTGAAAAATTTATTTTCACAAAGTGTCAAAACCTCATTTTAATCCTTTCCTTCAATGGTATCCCACTATTTTCTTCTAATTAGGGCTTTTTACGAATATAAGATGTTGTATTGACTGAAGATATAGCATGCACTGTTGTACATTAACTACATTGTGAGTTATGTGGTGACAAAATATATAATTGGTTTTCAATATTCATTTATCAATATCGGAAGCTACCTTCTCGCATTTTACATGTATAAATGTAAATATTAAAAAAATATCAACTTTATTATTTAATAACTATGCAATCCTTAGGACCAAAGGAGGTTTTACAATAACAGGAACATGGCTATTTTCAGTGAATCAACCTCCGTGCATTTCTGCTGTCTGAATCCATCAATAGTAAGGAAATTATAAATTTTGATGTCTATTTTGGCGGAATCATCATTTAGACATTTGAACCAATCGCCTCTGCTGCACATTCTATTATCCTTGCCTCTGGTACGTTGTCGCCAATCGCTACCTTGTCCTCAGAACTTGGGTGTGTATTTAAAGAAACATTGGAGGCTCCGCATGTTATCGATTCATCACAGGTTTTACAATTTACCATTATGAATATTATTAAGCATTCGTTGAAAAATCACATAAAAATCCGTCGATTGTTATAACCTATCATTTGAAATAGTCCCAACAATTTACAATCATTTGGGGGAGGGGGATGAATCATGACCTTAGAGAAAAAGTGTAGTAAAGATAGCCTGGGTTGACTGTTGTAAATCCGTAGCTATCTCCAGGAGTTATTGAAATTTTGGAAGTGAAAGGATAAATTTGATTTTGACAAATAGTAAAATGTGTGAATCGGGCAGGCAAATCTGAAAACCCCTGTACTAAGGAATGTATGTTATAACAATGGTGATGGTGCATGTATGTGTTATATGCATTTTGCACAATATGTCTGCATTCTTAACACTATAAATTTTGAAATTGTTTATACTCAATTTGTTTTTATTCAATTTGTTTGGTTTTACATAAAAATGAATGCATTTTTTGTGTACTGTCTAAAGTATTACATAATTTTTTAATGTTGTACATTGTTAATTTCTGAATGGATTCTCTAATATAATAGATTTACTTAATCGCATACAAAATTTCCAATAATTTGCTTTGACATTTGAGTTTGTAAAAATAGTTTGCTCGTAAGATGGCGTTACTCAATTAATATCTTCATTGGAAATCATCGTAGCACGTCGGATGCAAAGACGTGGAGGTGTAATTGGTTTTTTTAAATTTTGTAATGAATCTGCTTCAAAAACTGGCATCTGATTTTCATTTTTCCGCTTCTTGCTGCCGTCTTTTAGAGTGTAAATTAAATCTAAATAAGATCACTTAATCAAATTAATTATTTAATATTTAATATGAAACATCTAGGATATGTTGCATCTTTATAGCGCCTTCGCGTGACAAACGGGGTTATTTTTACCCATTTTGTACAACCGTAACCCAAAAATAGAAAATGTTTGTTAAATTCTATAGCAGTGAAATTTTTAAAATTGTTTATATTTAGGTAATTACAATTTTGTTTAAAGGAATATCAAATTGGTTACCTTCACACATTTTTCTCTTAATCAATAACTTTTAATTTTAAATTAAATTGTCTTGGTGACGTACCACTTAAATTTGTAATTACTAAAGTTTTCCTATTTTTCTTGCCTCTAATATGCACTTTGCTAACCATTGTAAAACGTTTAAATTTTTTTCTCATTTTATTAATGCAAACTAACTTCTCTAAGATACAAATGATTTTCTTTTTTCCACGTTTTACAGACAAAGCTACAATTTTTAGAGTCCCCTAAAGGCCAATTCTATACGCTAGTCTGTCATTGAAGGGAAATGCATTTGTGGAACAATATGCCAATTTTTCACTATAAGCTGTCTAGAAGCTCTCTCTTTTGAACCTTAATTCAGTTATTTTTTAAGTTTTAGTGTCAAGTGTTCTGTGAATCATTGACTGGTACTAGTACACAATAAAATTTCATAATTTCGCCACTTCTAAGTAAGTGAACTTATTTCCGGATAAAGTACATTAAATTTTTAAATTAAGCCTCCATAGCCACTAAGAACTATAAGTTTAAATATTTCTTGAAGCATGGGTGCAAAAAAATATGAATAATTTTAAAGCCTACATTGAAAAATAGTAACTTCCCTGTGTCCAGACTTTACGGCCACCCTGCATTTTTTGCTATCGCTACCACTCTGATTTTAACTTGAACGCATTGTTTCAGGTGTTGTAGAAATGTCATGTCCTTTTGCTCACTGCTGGTGTTTATGAATTCACCTACGTGGTACATTTAGCTATGTATACTTTTCTTATAAATCCAGTTCCCTAGTGGCTCATTAATCATCCATTCCATTACATCTCAAAACATTTGGGCTTGAAACAAATAATTCCCTCTAGTTATTTAAATTAAAAAGATTGATGTTTATTGCAAAACTATTGATTGCTTGTGCTAAAATATTAATAAAATTGTGTATCAATTGGGCTTTTGGCTAGTTCATTACAAAACAATCTCTAATAGTTTTTGGGGTTTTGTAAAATGTTGTCCTGCCAAATGTTTTAGGAGAATAACATTCCCTACACTGCCTACTTAAATTTATTCAGGCCAAGTTTTCCCTAATTTTGAAATCGGAATAAAGAATAAGTTTTGAAGATTATATTTTCATTAATATTAAAATTTTAGGGCAGAAATAGTATCTGTAAACATTTAACAACATTTGTACACTACCATATAAATCTATGTAGTATAACTGTCAACTTGCGTGTTAACAAATCACAGTTTATAAGGAGGAAATTACTTTGTATACTAACAGTTAGGAAGTTATTTTTATTACCACCTGTAAATAGTTACTGAAATAATGTAATAAAATGTAAAATTTGAATCCACAATTGAACTCTGAATTTACAACAAAATTAATTTTTCTAAATCAGAGATTTATTTACTCTATTTACCCGCATCCGCCTACCTCCGAATCGTATTTTTCACTCTTAAAGGGGGTTTTTCGGGGCTGTTTAGGACCAGTTTTAGGAAACAATATACTGGCCGTGCTAATATAATTTTCGAAATGTTTCATTTTCGTTTTTCACTTTTCATTTTTCAATTTTTGTTTTTCTTTTGAAATTGGCAAAATTAAATTTGAAAAGAGAAAATGAAAAATGGTCATTTCGGTTTTTCAATTTCAATTTTCATTTAATCTTTCCAAATGATCAAAATGAAAAATGAAAATCGGAATTGAATTGGCAACCTGGTACCTGCATAAACCCAAGCAATTAGGAAAATATTCAACCGCTGAATGCGTTGATAAAACATTTTTTGTAACAGACATAATTGAATGCAGAAAATGTCATTTGCATTTGGGATTAGCATTTCCATAATTGTAGGTTTTCGAATTAGCCTTGGTGCTACTAGATGGAAACTTGCTTCACCTGTCGTATTCCATCATAAATTAATGCATTGTTAAATTTCCGTTTATATTGTAGCCTTCTATATTAGTAGGCATTTAATTATTTCTCTCGCTGATTTTCTCAATTTCGTTGGAAAATGTAATTAAATTAGCAGTTTTATTTCTGAAATTTATATATAAATGAGGATGCAAATTACGTTTCTTGACGTCATCGTCTGCTAAGAATTTTTATCGTTTTGATCAGTGTTCTTCAAATATTTCTATGTAAATTTCAGTTGCATTTACATATGCTCAATAGAATTTTTCCTTCATTAATTTTGCAATTAGCAAAGATTTAGTCACCGCTTGAATTAAATTCTACAAGACAATTATATCACTTAGTTTTTATCACTGTTTTTGCCTTTCTTATGCAATGAACACAATTCAAATAACACGAACCCGACTTTAAAAACATAGATAGTTTGTGTTGTAGATATAATTTTATTTAGCAATTAGTTGCCAACAGTTGTAAATAATCAAATTTATTGCCTCGTTTGTCCGTATTTTCAAGACATTTTGATAAATGAGTACAACGTACTGATACATTTTTAATATTTTCACAAACTTCTTAGCCAATAAAAATGTCCTTATAATTTCATTTTACATTATTCAAAGGTTTGTTCGACACTTTTTTTGTTTTAAAAAATGATGAAACTGACCCTCTATTTTCATATACAACAAAAACGTAATCAATAAAATAATTTGCATTTGTGCTTAATTCTTCTAAAAGTCAGTGCAATCTTAAAACTATCCATAAATAGAAATGCAATGCATTTGCATTTAAGAAGAGATTGTTATCAAACAACGATTAGTATACTTTTTAGTTTTATAAGAAATACATGTCTAATATAAAATGTGCTTCAGAGGGTTCCTCTACAAAAAAAAATGTTTTTTTTGCAATTTTTATCAATTACTATTTCTTGCATATTTTAAAACTTTTATCCATCCTTTTCAATTCTGAAAAAACCCTTTTTTGAAAATATTTCTTATTCTTGGGTAATTATTCAAAAAATTCAAAAAAATTTACAAAATTTCTGATAATTTGAATACTGTTATACTGCATTGCTATTTAATTTTTTAACAATTTTTTTCATATTTACCTACAATCGAACAATCATAACTCATGTTTGGTACAGTATTTTGACTTAATTTTTGGACAGAATGTTCCATAACAATTCCTCTATACACTAACAATGAGAAAAAATCCATTTTGTATTTAGTTCATTAAGTTTTGACATTTTGCATATTAATGAGGTAAATATGTCTTTCGATATGCATATTTATGCAAATTAGCAATTAGTCGTAAATTTAATACTAAAAAAATTATTGTAGTTGTATAGAGAATTTTATTCTCTACAAAATATAAAATATAACATGATAACTACTTCAGGTATACAGATATTACCGTTTTTAATTTAGCCTTATTATATCCTTTCCTTTAGTGCTTACCTGGCAATCAGAACGGAAAATAATTTTTCAATCCAAATTTCCAACTTGCTTTATCATATAAGCCTAATATTGCCAGGATAACTTACGTTACATGAATTTTAGATTTTTCTGTATGGGTACCCCCTTAACTATATAAGTTTCGATATATCGGATAGCATTTTATCATATCAATGATTTACCTTTAAACTTACTGCAGTTTCCCACATTAGTTTATCTGCGAAATCAATCAATGACATTACAGCACGTTAATTCATGCGAATTATACAAACCCTTGCAGTGGCGTGCATGCAACGCAAAAACAAGGGAAGCTTAATATGCTTCAAGGGCAATTTAGATGAGCATTTACATTAGTAATGTGTTGGGTTCCAATACCATTTGCATTGCGTGTTATCTTTGATGGTAGTTATGAATTTCCATATATTTACTGTTTTAATTTACGTGTATTTAGCATTATTTTGTCAAATTCTCCTGTTCTTGTTTACGCCATCTTGTAATTAACGCATTGTCGAGGTTTGGTATGTAGTCAATTTGTAAATCAGGTCGTGTTAAATTAGTAAGCATGACATTCGAATCACGGTTGGGTAAAGATTTTAGAAAATCAAATGAAGTTAATTTATGGCAGTTGAGAAAATTTTCAAATTAAATGCTCAGTTTTCATAAGTTTTCTCACAACGCCTATAATTTCAAGTTTTTCTTCGATTGTATCAAATTGATATTTTTATGTATTATTAACCCTTTGCAATCCACTTTTTTTACAGTTTTGGTCACCACGGGTCCAATTTTTTTATTGTGTTTTTTGGGTAGTTTTTCATATGTAGGTCACATTTTGAAAGTTTTTTTTGTATAAACTTCTTAAATTTTACTTTTTTGTTCATTTTTTATATTGATTTTTTTTACGATTTCTTGCAATTTTGCGCATCATGGTTTTCCAGACAGATCATATTCACAACTCCAAATGGTTTGCAACATTTTTTTTCAAATAAACACAATACAGCAGTGATGCAAGCACAACATTTCACACTCTTTTTAGAGTTTTTTTGATCATGTGTGTTCGATTGGCCTGCGGAGTCACTCTTTGTAGTTGACCTGGATGTGATACTTTTTGAAACATGCTTCTGGATGAAGGCCAGGCTTTCTTTGGCAAGTTTCGCATAAGAATAAAGTTGTTTTCCTGCTTTCTTTGCTGCTGCACACCATGCAGTTCTTGTTATGTCCTCTAGGTCCTTTGGGAATAAAATGTGGGTCTTTTGTTGAGGCGCTCAGCAGCATCACTTCCGTTTGTTCTTCCTCGGGTGGGATCTTTGTTGCGGATTTCGCCCACAAGCTGCACAATCACATTGTTTCTATTTCGCAGGTGCCTTGCTTCAGGCAACTGGTGTATTTCCTTGTACACCAAGAATGATTTGACCATGCACACTTCAATTAGCCAGAAAAAATAACTTTCTCCACCACCGCATTGTCTTTCGGTTAAAGGAGTAAGATGCACAGTAGTGATCAGAACGATCAACGGCACCCATATGTGCAGTGTAATCAATAATGACCACAGGCTTCTGCACATCTTCATGCCTACCTTGGCGCCAACGATGGTGCGGTGCAGTGTCCGCATTGTGCCATGTGCTAAGCATCAGTATCACGCGCCGATCTTGCCATTCAAGTGTCAGTATATTTTCTGGATGACGATATGCTCTGATTTGCAAATTTTGCAAGCGCAAGCGCTTGACTTCAGGAGGCAATCCAACTTTGTTTTTCTGGACAGTTTCAGTAAGGTGAATTTGATTCCGAAGCAGTTCTTTTGCAAGAGTGTAGCTTGTATAAAAGCGGTCAGTGTACACATGGTAACCACTTGCTCCACCCTTTGCACGCAGCTTACCTACTAAATGGAGAACGATTCTGGATGTGAAAGGCATATCTGGTCGGAACAAATTTTCTGTGGTGGTTTTTCCAAAATATGGATATATATCCTGATTCAGAGTCTGACAATACGTACAACCGAAGCCCCCATTTAGTAGGCTTTTGGGGATTATAAGTTTTGAAAGCAATTTGTCCTTTGAAACCAACTGTACTTTCATCCACAGCAATTTTTTTCCGGGGAGCAAAGTTCACAAGGCATTTATCTTGAATATAGAAGACTAAGTTTTTCATTTTGCTTCAACGGGTTATAGGTGCAGTGGTTGGTTCTGGTGATTTTACGTGCAACATCCAATAAATTAGCAAAAACCGCCTTGGAGGAAATACATCAAGAAAAATGGGCAATATTCAGTCAGTTTTCTACTGAAGTAGTCCTTTATATCAGGCTATTTAATCAAAGCCATCTTCAGTACCACTCCAAGATAAGCCTTCAGTTCAGGCAGGGATAAATTCTTTTAACCATACCAGACAGAATTGTCAGTAAATCTCCTTTGACTTAGTTGTATAGTTGCGTATGCATTTGTCGCCACCACAATTTCCATCAATATTTCATTTGTCATAAACTTTTGAAAGCAATCCAATTCTGTTTCTGGGATATCTTCCAAATTGGCTCCTACATTCTTAGCTGTGAATGGATGGTGAAAAAAATCACTGTCAGCGTTACGCCATGCTCTCCATCCATTGCTGTCTGCTACATCTTCATCAGAGCTGGACACATCATTGTCTGAGTCGCCATCTGCAGCGGAACTCCCATCATCACTCATTTCCATATCTGAATCAAAGAAATCACTCTCTTCATCAACGTCAATATCTGAGTCATCTTCATCAAGCATTTCAAGAACATCATTATTACCAAACCTTGCATTAGCCATTTTACTTCACAACCGTTCTGAAAGAATAAGCTATCTTCAGTATATATATATATATATATTATATTTTGCTACGTCATAAAATATTTTTGTATATTTTGGTAGGTCTACAAAGTGAAAAGTAATAAAGCCAACTAAGTCTCATAAATGATTACAAAATCACAAGTGAGAGTTTTTACAAAACTTATAATTGGCGTCCATAAATGCAAGCAGGCTGCTTTTCAATTTTCGCATTGAAAGGTGCAAGTAATCGTATCCTTATCATTTAGCCTACTGGTTTTCACTACATATGTTGTTCTTTACAGCCTGGAGCTTAGTACATTGTAATTATAATAAACTTAAATTATTCTGAAAACGAACTATATAGAAGACTATCAGTCAAAATCCTTACTAAATGAATGGTAAAACCTGCTTTCTATGATGTATAAAATGTTCCAGGGCAACAACACCTTGACCATGCTTTTACAAATGCTTTTTCAGTCCAAACTAGACTGATTTAGGGAAATATCCAAACTATAAACGAATATAAGTGTACTACAATCGATAAAAAATCTTTTATCATCCCTAAAGTGTAGGTGGACGTGCTGTAAGCGCTGTAACACGAAAGTCATCCCAGGGATGTAGGTGGACCGCATTACATAATTTTATTTATCATTCCAGGGATGTAGGTGGATCGTAAAGGGTTAAGACAGTTTAGTAGCGCTTGCTACAAATACATGGTCGTTAGCACCGACAGTTACAAAACAAGATTAAAACAAGTCACCTAACAGGCCTCAACGTGGACTTAATGGTTGTAAGACTTTGTAGGAATCTCACTTGGTAGGTTGTTTCATATATAAGGAACAGCTCACTGAAATAACGCATAAAACGCTCCTCACCTGACTGCTTGAAGAAACTGGTTTATACAACAAATTGCACGAACCACAGAGATTCACTGCCGTATAAACGATTGGGTGACGCAAATTCATGCAGACATTTTAAGACTAACATTTTTAATTTCAAATAACGATGTACTATGGTCAACAATGTGAACTAATATGAATAGTTGTCGCATATTGACGTCTGTTTAAATCAAATATAGTAAATGAGCAGGAGAATTTTGAGTTATTTAACGTTTACGAAATGTACCCAGTAATAAACTACACAAAATTGCAATATGATCAAAACGCGGTAATCCAAGGTCATTTGCAATCTTCAGAGTTGACTCCCGGGTAAAATATTTCCTGATTTTCCATATTCCCTGAATATGATAATTAACTGAACAAATCTCAATCAATATAGCTTTAGTTAAAACAAAGGCTTTAAAAATATCTAATTCAAAACCTTCTCATTCTTAAATAAAATTATCTACTTTAATAATTGTTAAGAAAACAGCGTCTAAAGAAGTACTCCTCTGTGATTATATTTCCCTCCTTCTATCGTTGAGAATTGGATTCTTACAATTAACTATTTTCCATAACCTGGAGAATGTTCAAATAAACGGATACAAGTCACTATCGATTTCACAAAGCAAATATTTTATCAAACCTTTACAATTATTTTTAGCAATATAATTCAACATTGTTCGTTTTTTCTAAATTCTTATTATTGGATGTTGTATAGCAGTACAGTGGATTCTAGGCTAAATGAAAGCCTTTTTCCAAAAATAGTTAATAGAACCATAATTAAAATTGCCTTTATAAGGATAATGCTAAATAGTATTTGAATAGATGTAGCTTTGAATATAATCGAAGTTGTTGATTACAGGGTGTACCAGAATTCACTACATACCGGTATCTGAAAATCGTAAGAATAATACTGTTTTATATTAAATAATCTCAACAATATAATAAAACAACAACAACAACAACAGCACTAATCAATAATTTTAACGAAGCATACTTTAGTCCTAAGGTGATAACGTGTTAGCAAATTCAATGCAGTTATCTCGACGAATGATTCCATCATCAGGTGATAAAAATTGAGTAAACGTTGGTTTGAAAGGCTTGAAACCGTCTTTATGTGACACGCGAATATCTGTTTCACTTACACCTGTGGCGCCAGAGATCTTACAAGTACTACAAGTACTCATTTGAGGAATTACGGCAACTGCTGCTGTAACCAACGCAGAATTTTTTTCATTAGATGGACGGCATGCGTGTTTCGCATCACAAACAACTGGTACTGAATAATTTTTCTTCCCATTTTTAATAACTCGCCTTTCCGGCGGAGCTCCATCAAATCTGTCAGCAAGCTGGAAATCATATTCAATGGTATAACGGTTTTGATCCGCTGCTGCTGCTGCCATAACTGAAATGATAATGAATAGATAATAAAATGCATACAACGCATAATATTTATCTTCAATTTCATTGTACGTATTTACATTCACACTACTTTCATACAATTTTCACGTTCACACTTTACAATTTTCAGATATGTAGTGAATTCTGGTTCACCCTGTACATTTCAGTATTGTAATTCAAATCCATATAGTTTCGATTTTAAATGATTTGTGTTCATATCTTGTTCAACAGCGGGAGATTTACGCAATTTATACCATCTGAAGGATGTAAGATATTCTTTATTTCTCAGAAATTTTTGTTTTTCTTTTGTCTTTTGACGTTAACCTATGGAAGAGTGAACCTAAATTAATTCAACTGCTGCTTTTTAATTAGCATATGAATACTTATTTCAAGTTTGTCGTGTGAGTGATGAGTTGCTGATCCGCTCCTATGAGCCATACGATACTGATTTTTTGACAGTAATTGATACAGTTGTCTCATTATATAATGCAACCTGAAGTATTTATTGAAATTAATGTATTCTTCATTTCCATACTCTAATTTCGCCAAGTTTCAACTCATTTCAGTAACTTCTGAAGAGTGTCTTCGCACTATTTCCTTCACACTATTTCTCTTTAGGCAATCCGATAATACTTTTCCTTCAAAAAACCAACTGTAAATGTAAGAAATTAAAAATGATGAACATTCATCAATTTTAAAAATTATTTCGATCTGAATTTACAATTTGGTTAATATAATTTTTAGGTCTATTCAACCAGTTTCTATTCAATTTTAACTAATTTTTTGGATTCTCATAATAGGCATTGCAAACAGAGATGGAATCATCTACCGGTTTTGGCTGTGTTGGATCGAATCAAGGAATTACCGCCCTGCAGCCGTTTGGAAAATTCCAAAAAAATATTTTTTGATTTGTAGCATAGAGCTTCATGATTTGTAGAAAGCAATGAACATTGCAGTTAGAATAATAATTATATTTATCTCTGAAATCTCTCATTAATTTGTCTAAAACATTAGTTTTCTAATGTTTGAATATGTATTTTTACTTCCACTGTTTTATGGAACTATTAATAATGAAAAAATGAAATATACAAAATTTACATTTGAAAGTTTAAGAAGCCCCATAAAAATATCGACGTTTGAACGTTTGTATTTTGCAAATATTGCAATGGAATTTCAAAACAAATTTAATAAAAGTGTGAAGTTTGTTTTCCAATTTGAAAGCTCCTCCTGTGCTAATATATTTTAATGTGACTTTTAAGAGTGATTATAAAGTGAAATTTTTATATTTGTATTTAAAAATCTTTGAAAAAGGTTTTACAATCGCAAAATTATGCATATTTTTTTGCAATTAGGCATACATGCAATTCGCTATTCAATATAAAAACAAGGGTAAGTACTATCTCATAAAAGGCTAGGCGAAATTTGCCTATGCAATTCATAAGATTGCGATATAAATGACTTTAGGCTGTAAGATGTTTTGTCTAAGGTAACATGCAACCGTTGAAAGTAGTATTTGTTTTAAAAACAAAAAAAGTTACTTTCGTAATTAATTTGACCATCAATTGACGCATGATCTCCAAGAATCTCGTTGACTTCTTCTCTGATGAAGGGATAGCGACCGAGTGTCATTAGTATGTTACTTAATTTTGCCTCATGAACGAATCCGTTGCCATCTAAAGGATTCAAGTAATCAAATTTACAAGTTTGAACAATCTTATAAGAATCACATAAAATTTTTTAATATCTTTTGAACCCCTCATTTCGAAATGGCTTAACCACACAATAAACGGAATTGATTGGAGATACTAACAAAACATTAAACTAAATTTCTAAATTTTAAATTTTTTCGAAAAAAAAACTTAGTCAAAGGAAGTATTGTCAGCTATCACTTGAATGAAAGTGAAGTTTGTTTTACAACTTAAAGCGCCATCTATACTAATACGGTTTTAACATGAAATTTTTATATTCGTATTTTAACACTAGAAAGTCTAAGGATTCTATATCTTAATTCATGCAGTTGTCAGAATTGCCGCATTCAAGTAAAACTAATGAAAACCAAGCAAATGAAAGAAAAGTGTCAGAAGAACAAAATAAGCTATTTTTCTATTTAAATTATCATTACATGAGGCATTACAAATGCATTTAAGATGTGCAAAGTGGTCAAATTTGACCGTTCAGACTTTCTAGTGTTAAGAAACTACCCAATTTTAATCCTGTCCTCGTAAGGGATAGGCTACCATTTTTTCACATGAAGACTTAAAACAGTGTTTTGGATGAAGGTAAGCATTACAGGTTTCACATGTGAATTTTACTCTTTTCCTTTCTGCTGGGTGTGCTACAGTACATACAATTTCTAAAATCCGAATCCCACACAAGATAATGTTGCTCAGTCAGTGATCTGGGATTGGGCACACAAAGTGACGAGGCTGGTCTGGCTGCATGATTCGTTTTGCCTCAACCACAAGATCTGTTATTAATGACAACTTTAATTTTTGGGGAGGCATTGGTTCGATATTATGTGATCTTGCTAGTCAATACAAAATAAATAAATTGACCTGACTGACTTCAAAATAACAAGCAAGCATTCGTTTGCGTCATTTGATTATCTTGTTGAAGATGTTGTAGTACGTTAACATTTAATCTTTGTGATTACAACCATTCATTAATGAATTATCGATATGGATCATTTTTGTTTCAAATTTTTAACATTTTTTGTCAACGATTCACTTTCTCCCCTATTTTCTGATGTACATCCAAAAACTGGACCGTTTGCCTTTTCTTCTTCCACATGCAAAGGAAGTATTTAGTTTCTAAATGTTTTAGTAAATTTTAGTAATCAAAGTTGCTATGTAATACATTTTTTTGCTGAAAGGTAATCAATTAAATCAGCGTAGCGTGAGCAATGTGACCTAGCCCAAATGGTTTTAGCAGATGCTCAAATACCATTTCTACTTGTCCACTTTCATTCAGCGTATATGAAATGTGTTTGCGAAAATAAATTAACTTTTCTCATGAACAAAGGTAATAAGCAGAGTTAAGAATTCATTTTTAATTTACATCAACAGTGGATTAGTTTGAATGTGAGGTCGGATTGGATTCACAACTGTTTTTAATGTGTATGGGTTGGGTTTGGCTAGGTGGAGTCCAGAACCTTTCACGAATGGTTAATTTTGTGTAGACAAATTCATTCACAATCATGTATTCCTCATAAGTGGAATTTGTTTCCAATTCCTTTAAATCAATTGTGAATCTGCATTAGGTGGCAATGATGCGTTTGTTTCTAATTTTTCCGAATATTTTTTTGCCATACGAATCAATATTTTATGAAAGATGTTTCAGACGATAAGCAGAAGTTCAATGTTATGCTCTAATTGTTCCAGTAGTTAACCTCTTATTGTAAATTAACTTTGATTTCTTAAACAGCTAATCAATTTAAATAAATTAAGCTGAATCTTTTATGTGCTTT
This sequence comes from Hofstenia miamia, assembly GCA_900660155.1. Classification (NCBI taxonomy): domain Eukaryota; kingdom Metazoa; phylum Xenacoelomorpha; order Acoela; family Hofsteniidae; genus Hofstenia; species Hofstenia miamia. The sequence goes on from CABFPE010000088.1 coordinate 841,888, forward strand.
AATTTCATTCCGCGCATCTTCAGCTCAAAGTCATTTTTAAATGAAAAAGTGAGCGGCAGTTTCAGTGTGCAATTTATTACGACTTGGTTTTCATTGATTTACAATCTTTCAATTGCATCACACTTCTTTGACTTTGGGACGACGCTTTGTTACATTCCAGCGCTGCTAATAATAATTTTTTCAAAAATTAGGTTTGATGAAATTAACATTTATTCTTAATCACAAATGTTTGCATGGATGGTAGAACCAATAACAATGAGTTGTAAGTATATAATAAATAGATATTTAATAAATTAATAAATGTTTAATAAATAAAAAATATATGTGAAAAATATTAGCATTAGTTGACATTTTTCCCATGATAGTATGCTTCACTTCTTGTTTAATTAGCAATTACATCAATAAGGACAGTATTGTCGCAGGTGTCCTGTATTTTTTATCATTGCCGTTTCCTAAAGCGGAATTATAAATTGGTCCCCGTTAACAAAATAATAAAGATAAGGTGCCGCCTCAGAGGTGTTTACCACTTTCGTTCAAATTAAATTGCATTTTTAAGCCTATAGCACATTTTTGTATTTTAGTTGTATCTTTAGTAAGTACTTATATATAATGGTGGCTACATACGAAGAAATCAATGCCAGATTTACCATCACTGCAGTAAAAACATGGGGGGGGTTTAAATGTCTAACACTAAGTAACAGGCATTTTTTACATTTTGTGATGGTTCTTATAATAAATTTAAATAAATGACGAACTAATTAATATATCAAAATCTGAAAGTGCCAGAGTATAGATTATTATCTCCTCTTTCACTTTCACTGCGCGACGACTTGGCTTTGCGCACGGCGCCCCTGAAAGGAATAGTTGGTTAGTTGCTGCTGCCATGGGCTTTAGGCCGTCTTATTATCTGAGTTTTATCAATGGAAAGAATTTGAAAGTTTTGCATAAATCGAATTTGACATTGAAAAAATAGATTTCCACTTAGTACAGGTGCAGCAATAATTTTAGGCACAAATCCTTACAATAACGGAAGCACAATTATCCATGGATACGACCATATACCCAAAATTTCGACATTTTCTAATATTCTTGGAAAAAATTGTTAATTATGTGGACAAACCCGTTTGAATTTTTTAAGATACACAGTGATTTTTAGGGTTTATGCATTGTTTTTCACTTCCATTTCCAGTGAAGACTATCATAAATATATTTCCATTTTCGCTTAGGCAATATTACAAAATCATTTCTTAGAGAGTACGCTCTTCGCGCTGTTTGAATTAGTGATCAATGATCTTTTGTATCTACCGAAAAAACATGATTTTCGTTACAAATGTTTAAGCATTTTTTAAAACCTGATTGATGTATAATGTGTCAGTTGGCTTTGAAATGAAATTCTTTGAATACAACCTCACCTTCATCAAATTGTCGAAACGCTTCTCTGATTGTGTCAACCTCTTGTTCGTTTTCAAACATGTCCAAACTCATTACTGATATGAAGTCGGCATACGTTAAGTATCCATCACCTATGAAAGAATTCGTTATTTTGACTATCTTCCTCCTGATCGGATTTTTTAAATTCCCATTTTCATTCCTCAATTTTACTATATAAATCACTAAAATTAGCACTTTATAAAAAATTCAGCATTTTCTGTTGAGTATAATAATAGGCACTGATTTAAAATAATTTCTTTCTATGATTTTGGCAATATCCATTTTTTGGTATATTATTGTGTTTACACTTAAAAATATTTGCAGAAATGAACTTTTCTTACGTGGACTATTTGTCCAACGCATTTTCTAGATTGACTAAATTACCCCTGCAGCTAGTTGAAAAGCAGAAAAAACTGTATACTAAACACAGGTACCATATTAGGTGCTTTTAAATAGAAAAATAATTGAAGACTGTTCTTGGCAAATAAGTTATTCGGAACTTGTACAAGAACAAAATATGTAAAATGTAAATTTATTCAAATAATTTCTTATCGCATTAATATAAACTGATGTATTGACAACACCTAGGTGTGAAATTGATTGACTGTTAGTGATATTTATAAATACCTTTTCAGTATACACTTTATGCGCTAGTTCTACAATTGGAACAATTTCTCAATAACATTGACTCCCCAAACAATTTGAAAAAGTAACCTTTTAATAGAATTTATTTCGTTTAGTTTTCCGTTACTTTAGTCAAACAATCGCTCATTACAACATGAGATTATAGGCGATTAGACAAGGGTTTTTTACTAGGAGGGGGGGGGGGGTTT
>CABFPE010000088.1:855523-887014 GCA_900660155.1 Hofstenia miamia
AGAGTATATATATATATATATATAATGTAAATATGCAATGATTGATTTTGAATGTATAAAAGTAAAGATGATCGAAGTCCATTTCATTTATTGATTGATGTTTATCAATAACATTTAGCGATTTTACTGAACAATTTATCTGCTGAATTTTAACTTCACATAACCTAAGTACATACATTTTTTGCCATTAATTTTCAATATGTTTGTTATAATATAAAATACGATCTTTAATATCTTCGATTGGTAAATAAATATTTTCTATTTTAACATAAATCACTTCAGCATAAGCATTCTGCACTAACCTGTTTTTTCCCCTAGCTCTGTAGCATCGAGTCTTACTAGATTAGGATATCGTTGAATTGATCTTACACTACTTTTCTTGGATTTTTCGTCGTATCGCTGATTGAAAATCTTGTCGTTCTGCTGCAAATACATTTAGAATTTTGCGACATTGATATCATATTCTTCCATCCGTTAGTGGCGTTGTTAACTGATGTCATGCATTTAATTGGTCAATTCCACAACTAATATGTGTGGTGTTTACTAGACGTATGATATGAAATCGACACTATTTCTACGTCACTGATCAATGGCATTACATATGTTGCGAATTTTCCTTAATTCTTCAATAACATGGTTGTTGGAGCCTTCATTAACTCAAATAGTTTTATCATGTGAAGTTTTTTTAGAATGACTTTCTAAAACAGTGGAATAATTGTCAATTTCACAATTAACCATTGAAATTCTTCATTCGGTATTTTAACCCTATTTGCCTCACTTTATTTTTGTCTATTGAACTCACAAGGAGGACTGATTCTGCTCTCCTGTAATAAAAATTTTTCTACTTAATAATTTCCCATGAAACCTTGTACTTTGTTAAAACAATATTTCCTATACAAAATGAGGCCTTCATATAGGTGAGGACGTCAGCATTTTCCTACCTAGGTAATGAAAAATTCATGATTTTTTGACGTTTTGGTTAAATTTTATGCTGCTTTTTGCGCTGACAAAACTTGGCTAATTTATTTATGAGAGGCCTTTTACTTTAAAACAGATCAAAAATGCCGAAATGGCAAACAAAAGCAGTAGCTTAATGTAAAATCCCAATATGACATAATCAAAATATTGTTGAAAAATGTCCTTTAGCAAGAGAACGGGTGAGTGAAATTACTTCTAATTTTCAGAATCCTTTTCATAAAAGTAAGTCACAATCAGTGTTTTCAAACAGCAAAGACTTTAAAAAGTTTCACACTATAAAATTTGCAAAGTATTCATCAATATATAATTTTTTTGTAATAACTTTGGTTAATTCATATTATGGAAAACTTTATGGTAAGTTGAAAAGTCATAAATGTTAAGGAGCTGTAGCACTTTTTCGATATTATTTTTTATTGGTGCCCAATGTTTATCATGTTTAAAGTGAAATTGGATTATTTATTCAATAAATATGTTTTGAGTAGGAAAATTGGTGGATATGTAAGAAAAACAGTTTTTTTAAAAATCACTAATAGAATTTGTGCAGTAGATTTATACTCTAACGTCTGTAATGCCTTTAAATGTATACTTTTTAAAGCTCGAGTATGCTTCTAAAATGCTATATTCTACATAAATAATATAATATAATGATGATAAAGAAGCTATTAAAATATTTTGCAAAGTTTAAATATAAATGTTAATAATCAGCAATTTCATTTGCTTTTTGGCATAGCACTTAAGATTGTTGCACAAGTGCTAATTGAATAGATTTCAATGGATTTTTTAAATACGATATAATTACACACTAGGGCACTCGTTGATTAACCCTACTGCATATTTTCACAACTGCTTTAGTTACTGATGCGCTACTCACATTTTTAAAATAATACATTTAAAGTGAAGGTGGTTGATTTAGGTTTAAAGAAATTTAGTGTTTTGTTTGCAATTGTTTGATGATTACATCTTATTGTATATTTCTGATATCGCTCTTGCCAATTCAGTGCCAATAGATGGCATAACGAATGCAAATAAAGTTATTTTATTTAGGTTTGGGTTACTGCTTTGAAATCTGGCCCGAATGACATCAATCTGAAAGCAGTTTATGAAAATACTCAGGTACGAAACCTTTTGTCCTTTTGCAGCTGTATCAAATTTACATGAAATCATTCTCTTCTTTTTTAACATTTATATTTCTGTGGAGAATTTGTTAATTTTAACAAAAACACATTGGCACTCGACATTCGTTTTCATAGACGTGGTCGTCTTATGAAAGCCTAATGTATGCAATGGCACAGCTAATCTAATCGCTCGAGCATTATATGAACCCAAAACCTATTTACATATTACTCTTTAATGCTCTTGGTCAATCTTTATGCTGTTGAAAAACGTGTTAATAAATAGTATTTTGATCAATAAAATTGCTTTTGTAAAAACTTTTAATGCCCAGACATTGGCATTATCATGGAGTTCTTTTGCCATTAACCAGTTTGGAAGGACGTAGATTACCAACGAGTTGTCCAATTGACTTGCGACTATTTTTTTTACCATTTAGGCAGATTATTTGTTATAGACCGTTCCGATTATTTTATATTTGAATTTTACCTTCCGCCGTGTCAGCAGGTATGCTGGAGAAGAGAGAGTCAGAAAGAGCTGGTTGTTTTGCCGATTAACGATTCATTCTATGACCCTTCGACTGACTGATTCAAGACTGTGTGTGCAATGTTTAAGGTCTTTAATTCTGCTGAATGGGAACCTCCTTATTTTCCACGAAGTTGTAAGTAGCCAATGTCGTTATAGCGTATGAATGTAGAGATGCGAGATAGATGCAGTGCATTTCGGACGTTCGATGGATTACAGCGCTTCTGGATATACTTTGTCTAAAGAGCCTTGATGTTCCTCACAAGAGTGTAGTAGCCACCCGACTAGAAGATATAATTGTTTAGCAATTGTTAAACAACACATTTGTCTTTACCTGAGTGTAGTTAGAATTTTAATCATGTAAAACCCCATTTAAACTATTACCTTCTAAGGCCACATGTTTTGAATATTATACACTATTTGAGACATGCTTCCCCTAACGACCTCTTCATTTAGCAATTCGTGTTCCAAGATGAGCTAGGTGAGTTAGTTCTATCGATTAGCAAGACTATTCCCTTCGGACTTCTACTCTTTCTTTCATCATACAGCCTTCTTAAGACTTTATCTGACCGCTGGAAGGTTTGTATAATGTTTTCTATTCTTTCAATTGCTGAAAAGTTGTACGATAGTAAAAAATCTTTTGTAGTTTATCTCTATGATAGCTAGAATAATAATTTTTTATTTTAACATGTTACTAATTATTTATGTGGGAACCAACGCAAAATTAAACAACTTCTTCCGCCGAGAATCTCAAATTTTAAACCAGTAATGCTGTTTATTTTATCTTTAATTTGCGTTAATAATCCAATAAACACCAATGCGTTGTAGAAGTTCAAAGAAATTTCGCGATTTCTGAATATGAAACTGTTGAAGTATTAATCTTAAATTTCCTCGGTATAAAAACCTTTATCTCAAGTTCTTGAAAGATCAGTGACAATTTGTTTGTTTTATGTTTAACTTTGTGTGTTTTTGTATTTTTTTACGTAATATGAATATAAGAAAAGTAATTATTTTGTTGCCATAATTTCATTCAGTTTTCTGGTATAATCACTAGAATATATTGGGTCATTTGCAGTTTGAATATTCGTTACTTTTATAGCTATAATAATTTTGCGAAATGGGCGCCACGTCAAAAACGTAACTACTGTAGGATCAGCGTACCTGTATTGGATTTGCTGGTCACAATTCCATGGAGATGAGCTTGGTGACTTTAGAGGTCTGCGACTAATATTATATGCAATTTTTACTAATTTTCTTTAAAATCTAAGTTATGCTGTAGGACGTTGAGGTGGATTTGGCACCAATAAATGTTGGTGAAATTAAGAGTGTTGTAGCGTCAGACAGTGCTGGTCGTTATTTATCGCCCAGTCTAGTGTTTTCTCATATTTGTAAATATGTTAATAGCAAAAATTGTATATAAAGTGATACTTTTTATTGTTAATAGAACAACAGTTACTCGGTTTCTTGCTTATTGTTAGAATCAGGGTTGCTCTAGTTAATGTTCACCTAAGCAACCTTCTGCCTTGACATTAAGTTCTCTGGTACTGTTCACGCTATAGCTAACCCAGTGATTGTACAGTATGTCTTTCAGCTGACTGGCTTGTGGGGCCGAATTGAATGTGTAAAGGAAATATTTCAAGAGGAACCAGGTAAAACATCGACTCTCCAAAATACCATCGTAAAATTCAATGAAGTTATCCATCGTGCTGAGAACGGTAAGTTTTGGAAATCACTTCATTCCTAAGTGAATTTGACTTTAGAAAACACTAACGGGGGTGCTCTACTAATGGCGGTCTGCAGAGGAAAAGTTTCCGAGGGTATTGACTTTGCTGATAATGCTGCTCGTGGTGTTATCACAGTTGGGATTCCTTTTGCCAGTCCACGTGATGTACAGGTATGTACACTTTAATTCCTCAAATTGATATTTGAAGATCTGTAATGTTTTTAGTGAATGGCATTTTCTATAATTTTAAATTTCCCAGTTTTTAGTTCTTGTTTTTCGGATTGATTTCCATAGGGATTATTGGATATTTGTCATCCAATGTTTTCTAAAATATTTTTAGTAATTTAGTTTCATTGTTTGGATTCCGAAAATTTAAAGTACTTTTGTTAACTCAAAAGAATTAACTATTTATTGACTGTTTAACTCGTTTACAAGAGGTTCTCGCCTTTCGTGTGTAGTGAAATTAGCAATTTTTTTGATAAAAGTCTACATGTACAATCTACAATGTTCTCACATCACTACATGTCAAAGTAAAAATCGAACCAGGCACTTAACCATATCCTGAGAGGAATCTTGAACACGGTGATAAAGGGGTTTTGCAATCCAGACTATCAAAAGTAGCACGATTAATAAGTCATTTCTGAACCAGTGTCAACAATCATTCTATTACCGAAGTGACATTAGAATTAGTGTGATTAAACACTTCTCCTTACCACAATGGTCAGTAACATGCAATACCTCGACAGAATTAACAGACTCCGTGGTTTCTTCACTAACGTGATTTGCTTTTTTTGTGTTGCATACTCTGTCAAAATGACCCCTTAATAAACAATTCATACATAACTTGTTTATAGTTGGACAACTGGGACTCTTTGTCAATTTCAACACAAGATTAAGATTTATAACACATTTGCTACTGAAATTGTTTCTTGAGCTGAAGACATGTCTCACGCATTTTTAACATCTGTTTCTTGATAGGAACTCTGCAACAATTCGGCTCCTTTGAGTCCAGCCTCAATTTGACCTGCTATCGTGATACACTCTGACTACGGTTTCACTTCAATCAATAACCTCTGTCGAATTTTGTCGCAAGAAGGCTTCTGCCAATTGATCTCGTAACATCGTTTTCAATGGCACCAAAAGAACACGTAGATGCTAATTCACGAAGGCTGGTAATATATTAATCGATAGTTTCCTATCCTATGTTCGTTGTGTTCGCATGCGTCGTCGTAGCATAAAATATTCGTTCTCCTTCATCTCTAATACAATTCATTACTGCTTTCTTGACTTTCGCGTCTTCATTATCCAACGTTGCTAGAGTAAAGAATTTACGTAATGATCGTTCCCATCTTTCCCATTGCACCTGTGGTTAGACAAAAACGGCTCTGGTTGACGTACAGCAAAATTGTTTTGTATCATCTTTATTCGTAAAAAATAGTTTATTTGGACTTTATAAACACCTAAAAATTCTTTTTATGCTTCTGTTGACTGCGTCATGAATGTTCAATAGAAACGTTAGTAGCTTTATTCAGTACTCAACTGTCTTATGCACAATACGAATAATACTGTTTGCTAGCAGTAAGTTACAATCTGTAAATACTGAATATTATGTATACGTCACACATATTTTGTTTTGAATGTTGCACATTCAGTCAATATTTTCACTGTTTCAAAAATATGCGCATCATTCAATCTGCAATATTCATGATGTAAATGCGATCCCATGAAATGTTTTTGAATTTCCGACGGAACTTTTCTCACAAAAAGTCCTCAAATTTCTATACCTAACCTTTTTGTTAGCAGTATTTGACATGAGATACTTGGATATATAGGTACACAAGTAGTGATCTGAGAATGACTTAAACATGTAGATTCGAAAAATAGATGTCATTTCTTTTGCCTCCAGATTAGTTTGTTATGAAATAATGTATTAGTGATTTACGTCCTGTATTCATAGTTGTGCTGATTATGTTTAAATCGAGTGAATCAGATACTATCAATAATAGAAACTTCTTTCGTCTAAGTAATTAATATTAAGATCGCCTAAAAAATAAATGACTTTGTTGTAATCTAATGCCCTTTCTATCTCTGCTTTCTTAAAATTCATGAATTCCTTGCCAAATTGCTTTTTTGGTGAATAAGTTACATTTATCAAGCCGTTTAACTTGCAATTTTGTCCTCCATTTATCTTTATCTCCACATTGTTTCGAAATGAGGATGCGAGACTTCCCGGCTTAGACATCTAGTTGAACACATTCTCTTCGGTATTATTACCGTTAGCCCCCTCCCTCGCCCCGAGAAACCTTGTTTTTGCAGAAAATTTCATGTTTTGCTGGAAATTTGAAATAATAAAAGGCAAGTCAGTTTATCTGTGGGGACCAGGGTTGGGGTGAATGTTCTCCTAGAGTAATTCAAAAGTGTATGCAGTGCAATCAGAGTAAATGCTTGACAAAATAGGGTTATTGCTATACAAAGTTTAATATGATTTGCGCAGTTTCTCCAATAACCATGGTTACATATATGTGGATAATACCAAATAATCGTTTGCATGTAACATAAATATTAATAGAACCAATAGAACAACAATTAACCTGTCCATCTCCATTTTGTTTGTATTAATACTTTCAATTCCAAATCATTGGCTGGATTCATAAATGCATTGCGATAAGATGTGGTTGGCCGTGGAAGTAGTTCTTTGAACTGTTTTCCTTTGCCTTATTGATTTCTGAATATCTGCAAATGGTTAATGCTGTTGTTTTTTTTGTCACATGATCATAATGTGTCTGATTTACCACAGTTTGATAGTGTAAATTTTTATTACCTCCACGTTTAGTTTTTCTTATTATAATAAGAAAACAATTTTAGCTCTAACTAGTACAGAACGTCTTGCAAAAAATTTCGTTTCAATCATCCTTGTATCACATAGAAATTTTTGAAATAGAGAAATCATATTTAATTTGCAATTGCTATTAGCTAAGTCTTTTATTATCCCATTGATCTTTACGATTGTCTTATTGACATCAAGAGCAAACAGGAGGTATCTCATTGAAAATTATTTTTTGCGGACTAATTCTCTCTATTGCCATATCAATAAGCAATATTCTGAAATTCTGAGACTGTGTTTTCATGAGGTTGGAAATTCTTTGAATCTATCAATTCAGTGTTAATCAAAATCTTTCATATTTTCTGTGGTGATATATTTCTACAATTTCAGTGAGCTTTTTCGTAGTTAATCCACTATATAAGTGTATTGAACACTTCTCGTTAAAAATTCAACTATCAGTTCGAAAAAAATCGAAGAATAGAATTTTTATTATTCCAAGTATTGTGGTATCTTTTGGTAATTGCTTAATAGCTTTTCTTGTTAAAGGCGGTGATGTTGGAATATTCACACAATTTTTGAGAGGTCATTAATATCAACATGAGTGTTGTCACGTTTGTTCTTCATTACAATCGTTTTCTTTTGTGCCAAGATTCAAATTTGTCTTTGACATTTTTGCGCGATCTTTCTGAAATTCATGTTTTACAGGTTTAAAATGTAACGTTAAGGCTTCAGTGGCTAAGTCTTTATCTAGCTTCCGAAACAAAGAGCGCAGGGGTGTATTTGATTTTGAATAAATGTAGTCTCCTGCATCTTTTATGATTGATTCCTATAAAATACCATTTTTTATTATATTTGCGAGAGCAGTCGAAACGCAACCGTCACTGCAGTGTCAAATAATAATTATTTTAAATCCTAATGTTTCAATTTTTCAACTTTTATATTGTTTCATGTGTACATTTTTTGTTTTGTATTGATTCGTTCAATATTTCACTAGCCGCCCCTGAAATGATGAGACCCAGCACTTTTATGCCACAAGCTCTTCCTAGAAAATTTTGAACGGTGAGAGGGAGTGGTTCAATTATTTTCCATAAAATTATTTTAGAACAAAAACTTTTTGCAATTTCTGCACTAAACATTTTTCTTACACCTGATAGTTAGTATTCTTAAGACTCCTTCTATTTAAGGGAGCCGTGAAATTTTTTTGAAACAATAAATTTTATCGTATGAAAGCCACAGGGAATTTTTTCATGTAATATTCACATAAATTTTCCCTAATTTCATTAAAATTTTAGATGGTTTTAAAAAAGGGTCGGGGCAGGCCAAAATGTTGAGTTAGATTTTCAATCTAAAGAATGATATTTTCAAATGCCGATGTGAAGCGCATTTAGTTCTTCATGATTTCTATTTTTTGTTGAAAATGCTGTGATTCTTTCATCAGGCTCAAAATTACCATTTTCCATATCATAATCATTAAAGTTAGTTCCCCAGTATAATGAGAATGGCTGATCGCAAAATTTGTCGGGTAGCAAATCTACAATTAAATTCGTACCGTTATTACAGGAATACGTTTAAACCCTCCAATAAAAAGAATTCTTTTACAAGAAGTCCTATGTATCCGGGATGCGTATAGGTATAGGATAGATCCGCTAACGACACGAGTATATTTTCCAAATAAATAACATGAACTATCAAATATTGTGGCGAAACTCGCACATTAAATTCTACCTTATCACAAACATTTTGTAAATCCTTTCAAAACTCAATAATTCATTTTTGGTGATATTTGAAAATATTTTGTAGCTACATAATGTAATGTTCAAAATTTCGATTATTTGGATTGGCTATTTCTAAATAAAAAATCCAGGTGTTTTATTTGTGTAAAAATGCGATGAAGGATTTGTTTCTGATGTTCCTGAGGATATTGAAATAGGTTTTGAATGATCCTAAAATTGGTATTAAAATATTCTGGAAAAATGCTAGTTTCACTATAGGCATTTTTGTGTTTCCAATAATTAGGCCTACTTCTAAAGTAAAAAATATCGTATCTGAGAAAAAACTTTGAAATACCTCATGAAACATAACTGCGAAGTCCTAAGTCTCCCATTTGAATTCCTCAGAACAATGTCTAAGCGAAGTATTCGCGGATAAATGAAAATTCGAGAAAGTCGTCGTTGGACTTTAAATGTACCACAAAGCATTAAAATTTGGTTGTAGAATATTATATTATTGGTAAGCACCTTTATATTTACGTATTTCTAAAGTGCCTATTTTGATTGAATATTTGCAGAAACCTATTCTATAACGCTTGACGAGAAATTGGAAATGTTGGATAAATTATAAACTAGTTTCTATTAAAATGTCTTCATTGTTGTGAGGTTTCACAATATAGAAATTGAAAATTTTTTTGTTATGAGGCTAATCAATAATCATTGCAAATATAATTTGTAAAGCATAGTTTCTCAATAATTTTCTACCAGATATGTACTAGCATCGGTTATTTTAGATACCGGACGTATTGACTACGTATAGCAATGATCGAAAATTTAACTTAAAACTGTTCTAGAATAACTGAATTTGTCTGGGCTACATATTGTAGCTCGAGTTACAGCGAGCATATTCAACTTTCAGTGTTTATTGTTAACATGCCAACTACTTGCATCATTTTCCTAAAAAATTTTGTTTGCTCTTAACCCTTTAAAGCCCAGCGTATGAAATTTCATACGTTTTACTCACTTTATTAAAATAATCACTTAAAATCAACCTTAGCCTATATTCGTTTGTAAATTGCCATAAACTCTTATACTAAGATTGTTCTAGCATTCTAGCAACATTAGGCAACCCTTTGAAAATTCTGTGAATGACTTCTCCGGGCGATTATGATGTGACCATTACATTCAGGAACTATTGATGCCTTGGTCATTGCTAACTCAGGGGGCTCGTCGCTATTTATACTTTCAATGTGCGACATCGTATGGCTTACAAAAATTAAGCACTTACGTGCTACTATTGTACGCCCTTGTTGGAAAGGCATAAGTCCATGAATCTTGTCCTTGTTTAATCTGTCCCAAAGTGAGACGCCATAAAAGACCCTTTTACAGGTGTTTATGGAAGCCTCAAGCATCTCCAGTACCCTAGCAGCTTCTGCCAATGTCTCGCACGCATAGGTCAGTGAGAATACTATAGCACCTCCCAAGAGAAGGTAAGAGTGCTTTGCCAAATCTATTCTGACGTGCTACTCGCCGATAACGTAGGATCTTCATCGTGCCGTTGTTTCGCTGAATACAGGATAACAATTCGTCATGATAGATAATTCAAATATATCCCTCTTACATCCGATTTTAATGTGAAATGAAAGTAAATTCGCAAAACTATTGAAACGCAATTCTTATTCAAAGAATTTCTCTTTTACTTTACAGTCGTGTTTGCTTTATTTATAGTTTTAGTACATATGTCACTACAAAAATATTGGTGTGCCACAAAACCAATCAATTTACTTAAATTGTATTAATGTCCGGTTCTCAGAAATTCCATCACCCACTATGGCTACATCAAATACATGTCACTCTCAGCCTTAATTAGTGTACCATCAGACAGTGCCACACCAACCCTGGCATTTTCCACTACCAGTAGAGTACACGATAAAGCAGTAAAGCAAGGACAATTCATGTAAAAGGCAATTCACAAAATATTCTGTGGACTCTTCAAACATAATTTGTGAAGAATTTCTTAGCTGTCTTTCCAATAGAGGACTGAATTTGATGTATAAAATGCCAAGAATACACTCAATATGAACTGTGAAGTGATAGCATTATTTGTGATTTGTCAGTTTGCTTTGAAAATATAAGTGTTCTATTATGTTGATGTTCAATATCATTAAAGGCTCTCAATGTTGAAACAATCAGTGTGCCAGTATCAAAAAATCTACTCTTTATTCAGTGCTCATATATATATATGCGAACAAGATGTTACTTTCGCTATAATATTTAAGGTAAAAATAGCTCCGGTAAAAAATGATAACAATTTTTAAATAAAAAACCATTCAACGAAACTAAATCCTTTTCAACTCATTAAAGTGCCATGCTTTGGACTAACACATTTAGGCGATCACGCACAAATAACAACAGTACCCGTAAACACACCAAATGTGGACATGTACATTATTGATTTTCACTAAAAATGTGTCATTAAGATGTAAGAAACGGTCTATACTGGAACCACAAACAGCCAAACTTTACTGAAGATATCGGTTATGAACCAAAAAACATTCTACAGAAACTTCAAAAAGTTGCCTGAGACGGAAATGTTTTGTCAAAATTGCTTTACAAAACCCTTTGAAATCAACCGCTCATTTGAACTCAAAGTTTCAAGAAACCCATAACAAAGTTGTCTCAACATCGGCATTGTACCAAGCACTTTCAAAGCAGGTATGTCAAAAACATGCGAAAAAAGTGCCACTTGGACATAAACAGAAAGAAGGCTTGGTTGGCTTCAGTGAAACATGTTCGTTGTATGGATTTTTTAAAAATGTTTTTATAGCCGATGAGTCCATGTTCCAGCTACATGGAAATAACATTTCTCATTGGCCAATACGCCTCTCAAGCTATCTCCAAAATTTTCCCAAAAATGCATGGTTTTGCGGTGCCTATAAAGGCTCTTATTTGAAAATTGTGGAAGGAGGTACGTTAGACAGTTCGAAGTATGCTGATATTTTAGCAGAATTTATCCCATTTTCGGACCGGATGGATTCTGCAGAGAAAAAAATCTTCAAATTTTCCATTGGTCTGACAACACACCAGAAATTTCACCTATTGAAAATCTTTGGGGATTATGCAGGACGGTGTGGAACAGAAATATACAAAAATATGCAAAACCTGAATTAATATTTGCTGTGGGTCCAAGGAAAAAATTACTCCGAGAATGCAAAAATTTTGGTGGACTCAATTAAGGACAAATTTTTGAAATGTGTTCGCTCCGGAGGCAATGGTTAATTTCTTTTACATAAACTTATTGAAAACTTAATTTGCCATCGATTGATATACATTTTGTTACTCTGCATGTTTTTTGCTAAGAGATTGAAAAAATTCTGTTCCTCATTTTTTTATTGGAACTATATGTTTGGAAGTAGTGGATATTATTTTTAATTTGAGCTAAAGTTATCCAAAATGGTATGCTTAAAACAGAGTTCAAACTAGATCCTCATCTCAACTGATTTTTCTGCACGTTGACAATTCTGCTCCTGCCCCACACCTAGGGATGCCATTTTTCAGCCGGGGTTCCAGCATCAATGCCTTTAGTAATTCAGGCAACTTTTTATATGGTATACGTTTTATATTGTATATAGTAACATTTAGTCATTTTCCTTTATTGAAAATATAGCACCAAATGAAAATTTCCTATTTTTCCTATTTAAGTTTGCCCTCCCATGACCCCTCCACGATGGAGGTGTGACACTGATTTTCACGACATACCATCTAAGACTCTTCTTTTATAAGATACTATTTTGTTGCCAATATTTTATTGCTTCGATGGGCCCAGGGACTAAAAGAGCAAGTATAATGAATTTGGAAAAATATGTAATTTACAAGCTAATTATTTCCAAGTTGAAGTTGATTATTCTCAGTTTCAAGTTGATTATTCGCAAGTTGAAGTTTGATTGTTATAGAATGCCATCCTGTGCATTGAACACTTGCCAAGATTCTGTAATTTCAGTAACATTTTATGTCAACAATTCCAACATGTCGATTGCATCCATGTGTTCATCTGAATCAGCTGCGAAAGAAACAGTCTTTTTCAGCATAAGAAGCAAGAGGTAGTTTCTGGGCTCATTGCAATATTTGCGGCAAAGATTTCAGTGTGGGAAATCAAGGCTACCAAGTTGTAACACAAAATTGTAAAGGTCTTCATTATATTGAGTGAACTAGGTATGTTTTTCATTTGGCTTGATTTGTATTGGATGTCTGTTTTTGTCAAGTAAATATTATTTTTCAATTTTGAAATACCTTTGAGAAATTGTTTTAATTCTTGTGTTATGTGCATTAGTATTTTTGAAAGTCATATATGAGAACCGCAGCTACCAGGCAGAAGACCAAAATCACACATGAGCGAAATTCATAAGCATGTTGCCGTCAATGACCAATCTGCGCCGAATGGCCAAGAATACAGGTATATCAAATGAATGCTATCTGAAACCCCGTTCCCTCTACGTTTTTATTTTGTGGTTAATGTCACCTGAATTTTAAGTTTTTGTTAAAGGTGAAGAATAAACTTGGATGAAGTTAATTTTCTCAGTTGACATTGAAAAAAAAATTTGATGAAGCACCTGCGCTTTGTTTGCATACAGACTGGTGAGCAACGTCACACGAGTACGAGTCTTGAAGAACGTGAAAAAGCAAGGAAGGGGCGGATTAAGCCTTAGTGAATGCATCACGGAAATTGATCTACAAAGAACTCGATAAGTTAATGGGTGAAGTGTCTGTAAACTGGCAGCTTCGATGCATTAAAGGTGCCAATAAAACAAAGTAGCTCTTGGAGAATACCGACTACTTGAATGAAAGCAACGAAACTATGGTTTCTCTTTGTTCAAAACAATTGTTAACATTTTTTGGATTTTTTTCTTGTTTATGATCTATGTTTGCATGTTCTTCCTTATAGTTTCCCGATAAAATTTTGAAGTCCTATATTCCTATTTCCTATTCTTACATTATTTTCATGAAAAGCTGTTGCCAAGTTTGTATATTTTAAATTTTCGTTCCAAAATCAATAGCATTTAAAAAGGCTATTTTTACCATTCTTGGATTGCTGTTGAGATCTATATTATATTATTTATAGAAGCTTTTGTTATACATTTGTATTTGTAGATATTAGTAGCTTTATACACACAAAATCGCAATAGTGGCGCGTTGTGCAGTAGATAATTGCGTATTGCTCAATTATTTTCTAATAATTATTTGTATTAAGTTGTTACATAGCCGGTAATATTAAATTGAGTTTTATTTTGTATATTTAATAATTTAATATTCAAGTGAAAATACCAGTCTATAAGTTTGAGTAAATATTTATTACGTAATAAGAGCGCTTAATTAATTACTAAGTCAATGGTTTAGTTTCCGCGCCTTCATCTAAGTGCCGGTATCAGCGGGTGTGTACTTGTCGAGTGATTGGCCCTCACGCTTAATTACTTGAACACAGAAATGGACTTTGAAGTTGTTTTGCAGTGTTTGCAAACACCGCGCGCTGTTTAATCTCATCGCACTTTGATTACGCCGCTGGTGGGAATTTCTTGAAAAAATATTTCTCACTCTAATCCCGATACCTTTTTGATAGTTCGTTTGAAATGCACGCATTGTAAACATCACTTTTATGCCATTCTTTTAATCAACGAGATTCGACATTCCAACTTTCAGCCTGGTTGTACTCGCTGGTTTTGAAGTTGGCATATTTAATATTTTTATACAGCTTTCGCTAAATGTCAGCTTTGATTTTCGCACCTGTTTCATTAAATGCTTTGATTTGCTAAAAGAAACAAAACTACGCCCTTCTGGACATTTTTGATTACATTTACAAATTCAAGCTTAAAAGTGGTGAAATCTTCTTACACTATGACAACAATAAAATCTCTTTTTGCACCCACGCTTAGTTTTGTGCAAGATTCGGATCTTGTTTTGAAACCTCGTTCCACGGAATTTATTATTTTACGAATTGTTAACGAAATTTTTGGATTTTTGTGCGGGGGCGTGACTGTAAAACATAAATTTCTAGCTGAGCTCTAGTTCACATTTCTATTTAGTATCAATTTTAATTTGATTCTTATCTCTAATGACAAATCATTTTCTGCAAAAACGTAAAATTCAATTCAGTTAAACGTGAAATCATGTCTGACATTTTTACAGAAATATTTAGGAATTTTTTAAGTTTCTTCTGAAGCAAAATCATCTTTCCAATGACATAGAAATCAGAAATTGAAAGCTTAATTTTTTTTATTTTCAAATAAAATTCTTATTGATTTTACTACATTTTTAGTGATTCGTCCTTGGATTTTTCTCTACTAAGCTATCAATCGCTAAACGAACGCGATACCACAGCTACACTTTTCGATTCAATCCCATTTTAGCGCTTTCACATTTGCTAGTTTGAGAGGCATGTTGGAATTTCAGATGGTTTCGTTATGTAAGATATGAGACTGTATGTTATGATCATGTATAGACCTGTGATGTAATTTTATAAATAACTTGTACCTTGTTAAATGCTCAAATAAACTGGTTAATCTGTTAGACGCTAGGTGATAATTGTGATGCCCAATTGTTGTTGTCCCTGTTTTACAAGTCAATAGATCGTCTGCTTTGATATACACAATGTTTGACCATATTTGTCGTCGTTTGTCACACTTCATGTTATTTGTCAGTTTTCACACTTTGTGCTAATTGTGTCAATCTCTGCTAAACACTCTTTCATCTTTGCTACATGATTGCTTTTTAATTATTGCTGAGCGATACTAAGTTTTTTAATTTGTTTTATAGTTATAAAGAATTCACTTACCCTGTTAGAGATTATTATCAATGAGGTACTCAATTTTTTAAGTACATAATTCAAGTTTTTCTCAATTATTTGTTGTTTTTTCAAGTTACTTTTTACTTGATGTATTGTTTATGTATTAGGATGTTAAAACTAAATAAATTGAAACCCATTTATGCACATTATCAGTTGAAATAAGTGTGGTGAACCACTAAATTTTTGCCGCCACCCTGTGAATACTCTGGATTTAGAGTTTTTAGTAAGCAAAATGGTGGGTGTTTATTCCTTTCGACGGACTCCTATAATTCAAATTATATAGCATTGAGAATTAATAAAAAAAGTTTTTTAAATTAAAAATCTGTCAATGTAATGCTACTAGTGACACTGATCGATAATTCATTTCATTGTGAAGACCCTAACGGAATTGGAAATTTTTAAGTAATCAATTAGTTTTAAGAATAATAAGTTTATGATTCTATTGCACAATCGAAATTCAAATGTAAAAATGTATAAAAATAAAAATTGCAAATTCATTATACCAATTAGTCTCTCTGTTGAATTGATTCGCATTTGGGAATTAATCTGTAAAGCCCGAATGGTGGAATGTTGAAGTTAAGAGGCAGTCCATAGCAAACGAGGAATTTTGAGGCAGCCGTGCTCTTTTATTAGTGTAGATCCCAGTCCTATTCGATTGCTCAAAGTTCCATTTTCTTTTAGACCATTATGAAGTAAAATCGCTTCTTTACCAAGTTTACGATGAATGTCTTTGATGCTGCTGGAAACGTCATTTCTTCCAAGATAGTTACCAAGCTGTTCTGCGACTAACACTATTATTTCTGTTTCAGTCTCGTGTTGTTTGAATGTTCGCACAATGTTATCAGCGTTCTCAATTTGATCGACTAAGATTATCACACGATTCGCTGTACAGTCCTTAATGTCTTTCAGCAAATTTCGAATGGTATAAAGCTCTTTTTTCTCCGCGTGACCATTTGTGTTCGTATCCCATAACATGATTGCGCCATTGTGCTTGTATTGTGCTTGTTGTGAATACCACCCAGATATATAATGAGATGATCAGCGCAGTGTTTATGGCTGCAGATATGTCGAATACGCGACCTTGTCAAAGCTCGGTCTTCCGCACCAATTACAGGAACAGGGACCCCAGTGAATGAACGTCTTTGCATTGGCTATTGAAGGACTACGTTTTGCTGCTGGAATTCCTAACTTGCGCATGCCATGATAAGCGTTTAAAGCAGATGTTTCCTCAGTCAACTTTACATTGTTTTTACATTGTTTTTGTTCCAACCTCCCATAATGATAACTCCGAAATTGCAAATCATGCCATCCTTACAACCATGGGTTTTCTTCTGATTATGGCATGAAGGATGTATGCGTGATGTCTGACATGGGTCTTCGTTTAGGGCAAGTGAGATGCTGGGTCGAATGGGGCAACTCGCAGTAGACACGAGATCATCAATGCAGTTTAGTAGATCTCCACTAATGCCAGCTTTTGTTTCCACATGCGGTATATAATATCCATGTCGTGTTTGCGCAGATTGGAACTCAGGTTTCTCATCGTCGATTAAGTATATGAGAACAGGATGCGGGAAGGATTTAGTTGGTAGTGGGTCAACAACAATCACTAGATTATAGTCCTTATTTGTTGTGAATTCATGAGACGGCACGTTTGCTTTCAAAAGCTTGTCACTGTGAGCTGCGTATAAATTAACCTGGTTCGAATGCAGGGAGCGAATTTGTGAGCAGAGATTAACGTCTGAGAAGTAGTACGATTTACAAGGGAATTGTGGAATATTATCAATGACTCTGTTAAACCAGCTTTCCAGCAGTACGCTAGTATTTTTGTGACGGTGGATTGAGCTTGCTGTGATTGGTATCGCAGTGAAAATAATCAACCAAGCATACATGGTTTCAACAGACAATTATAGTTGATATTGAAATGCGCGCGATTTAAATGCAGCTCAGCGGCAGCATGCTGAGCTTCAAAAGGCTTTGATGTTAGCGCCATGCCTGTCACTCATATGGTGGTAGCCCAAACGGTTTGAATAGCGCGCCGAGTTCTCCTGTCGTGATTGGAGGAGCACTTCTCCAATCAAGTTACGTACTGTGTTAGTTAGAGCCAGTATCCGTCCATTTATACAATTATGTCGCGAAAAGTTGAGTATGCCGCCCGCCGCTAGTCGGCCTTTGAAGTAATTGTGCGCTGCCGCAAGTTCGGCAGCATCAAACATTGAACTCACCAGTGATTTTCACTGAGCAGCATGAGATGTGGTCACTCAGAGTACTTTATGATGTAATAGACAGCTTACACCACTCTAATCGTGTTTAAAAACTACTTTCACCGCTGGCACATGCGAGTATAGATTGTCATCGACTAAATTACATCTCTGCTTATCCGATTATTCACACGCAATTGATTCTCACTACCTTTCTCATTCATCCTTTCGATTATCACTCACTACTGAATTCTAACAGCTTACGTGATTTCACATGATGCTCGTATAAATTTTATTGAAAACCTTAAGACAATTTCACTAAATATGACAATGAACAATACCTTCTTACATCTATATGTTAGACAAAAGCGATACCGCGGTTGCTTTTGATTTGATGTGTTAATTACTTGTAACGAAATCAAGCGTGCAAATGCATCAACTCAGTGCTAAGCAAAGTATTTCAAGTGCATATATTTTTATGCTTATATAAGCACTGCTTAGATTATGAAAAATTTTTGAGGTTTGTATTATCAACTTTTAACTTGTCGGCTATATAATTCGAGTTACGATGATATCGAAATTGAGGAAACTATACATATATAGACCTGCAGAAAAGCGAATTTCATCATAATTATAATAAGTGAATTAATTTCCCTAAAATTACTTAATTATTATCTAACAAGGACGCAATCGATTGTTTGAATTGACAATGGCGCTTCCGCTGGCTTTACTTTGTGAATGATCGCACTGCAGTCTATATCGTAGCATTTCGATTTAATTTGGAAAACAGATATTTTTATATTCAATTCTCAAATATATTTACGCATTTTAAATTTGTTATGCAATTTTTTACTTCACATGTAATCAGTGATTTAATCAATTATTTTTATGACATAATATTGAACAATATTGTATGTCCATGTTTTGCATAAGCATTAATCTTATTTATTAGCTATTGTGCATTGAAAGACTAAGACATATCGCATCCTTAAATGATTGCTTTTGACCTTGTGTACTTGTATTATATTGTATGCGGATCCTTTAAAGGGGCCAATTTCACAGAGACCCTAAGAAATCTTAACCCTTTGGCCTAAATGTCAGATCATCATCTTGAAAAATACAAAACTATTGTGCATAGGAATAAATAATTGCATCAGGATGCACATAGACATGAAAATGGCATTATCAAATCTTCACGTAATAAATCTGCATTATTAATATTGAATGATCAACTACTAAAACCGTTTAGCTGTTTAGCTGTTAACAGAGTACGCGCTGAGCGGTTTTTTTCTATTAGTACTGAATGCGATGGTTTTCTTAGATGGTTTATATAATGCAGTTTCTTATTTTTTAATTGATTCTCAGGAGTCTGAGAATAAAAGTTCGTGAACCAAGACATGCAATTCAATTTCAGGAATATTTTGAGACTTTAGCGACGTTTTTTCCAAAGCCAATTGCGAAAGTGAAGAATCGTACTTGGCGGATTTCTGTAACAATTATTACAAAAATAGATTTAGTCATCAATTCGTTTTTGAAAATTCGATCTGGAGAAGTTTAGATACCACTGTTTTTCAAGATCAATTTCGCCAAATTATTTCAATGTTCTTCACTAAAATCAGTTCAACGGCTTAACACAAGGGTGGAAAATGCGCCCGACTGCTTTTTTATAAAAAACAGCACTTTTGAGCTTTTTTAAAGGTATGCCCTTAAGACTACAGATAATGTGTATTGACAAAATCATTATTCCTTTACCATTATTTATGGTGGAAAATGCGCCCGACTGCTTTTTTATAAAAAACAGCACTTTTGAGCTTTTTTAAAGGTATGCCCTTAAGACTACAGATAATGTGTATTGACAAAATCATTATTCCTTTACCATTATTTATGACACAATCAACTCAATTCAGCTTTTTTATAAAACCTTCCATTATATTCAGTACAATGATTAAGGGGTAGTTTAATTTAGTTGGTGAATATATTTTTTCAAGCAAATTTTGTATAAAGTGCTTGTTTATTAAAGATTTGGCTTAGTACACATGTTGATCTTTCATAATTTTGATCAATTTAATTTTCAGAATTCATATTTGCCCATTATTCATTGTTAACATATTGAATCGAATTTCATAGATTTATTAAAGTTTTGTAGAATTAATTAATGAGTCATTAATGCGAGTTTCCATTCTTTATTTTTTTTATTTTAATGGAAAGTCTCCATTATTTTAATTTCCGTGTTGATCCATTAGTTTAGTTTAAAGTGGGTGCAACGTGTTAGAAAGATTGGCCCACATGGGAATTAGTGAGATTTGTAGATTTATGACAGGCGGAAGTAGATTTGTATTAAATGGAAGTGAATAATTATCCAATGCACTCCTACTGGGTGTGGGAAGTTATAGTGGTGGCCAATGGACGTTGTAACTCATGCCGAGTGACATATTGGCTTTTCTAATACTGACAACCACACATGCACTATTTATATCGATAACTGCTAGTTTTGTGTAAGCCACTTAATTCTCATCAACTTCCTACACTTGTTAGTAAACGACTGTAAATATTTATATTGTTTTCATCATTAAACTGTGTTTCTCACACCTTTTGGATGAAACAACAAATCGCTGGTCTGACAATATGTTCAATTTTAGCCTATAATCTAAATTACAAATTTATTTAATTCAATCTTGAATCCACGAGCTATTTTAAGCCTATGTTTATGCATACTCTAGTGCGATTTTACTAGTTTCTTCTTGGTACAAAACATTTTTTCCAAAGTACATTTATGGTTATTGTTGTGGGTATGATAAATAGTACACGCGCGAAACTTTTCAAACTAATCTTTGAGAATTACCTATATCGTATAGGGAACGGGTTTTTCGTAATGCAGCGGGATTCAAAGTGAGGGGGAGGAGGGTACTTAGCTAAAATCGCTATATCACGCTGTAGGTTCCCATTTAAATAAACTTGACGGATCATTATGAGACGGAGGGAGGGGTCTAAAATGGCAAATTTTTAGTGATCCCATAT
Source organism: Hofstenia miamia (assembly GCA_900660155.1). Taxonomy (NCBI): domain Eukaryota; kingdom Metazoa; phylum Xenacoelomorpha; order Acoela; family Hofsteniidae; genus Hofstenia; species Hofstenia miamia. Next base: position 876,447 of record CABFPE010000088.1, read on the forward strand.
GTAGTAAAGAATATTGTCGATAAATAATCGGTTGAACAATTTTTTTATGAACTCATGTCTTTTAAAATAGATGCATATGCAATCCTCTCCATGTTAAAGCCCATTTTGCTTTCAAAATGCTTTGTGGCATGCAATGTATTTCCATAAGGTTTAGAATTGTTATTGTGCAATATTCTAAAATAACTCTCACATAGGTTATGGCATTTTGCAGAAAGCAGTTATTTATGCTCCTTAAATGACATCTAGAACTTTTAGTTGATTGAAGTGTATTTTCCCACTTTCTAGTGATATTTAAGATTGTTTGTGTTTTCAGCACCTTTCGCTGCCGGCCACCCTCAAAGAGTAGTAGAAACCTTTTTATAATTTCAGTGATGTTTTCACACAACCTTCAGTTATTGCCAATGTCAACAGGTCTTCACTCAAATTATAATCACGTGTTCTCTTCTGCTGACTTCAAAGCAAAGCGTATCAAGAGTAAGGCTTCCTAAGCACTGCTTCTATTAGTGGGAAATTAAACACTCGGTCTAAAAACAACTAGTTAATAAATAGTGACAATTCAAAAACAGTTTTCACATTGACTTAAACTAGTACAGACGAATTGTAAATTTACTCCATTACCAGTTGTAATTCTCACATTGGGTGGGATTAATTTCGACACCGCCAATATTTTGCTCACAGATTATAGAATGAAATGCACATTCTAGTAAATTCTTTCTTTTTTGTTCCTATTTACTTTAAACTATTTATTATCTATACTGTACTATTGCAAAAAAACAAATTAAGTTTTTTTCCTGCAATGGGAAATTCCATTTTGACAGTCACCAAGCACTCTAAAATATTACGAATTTCAGAAAGCTTTAGAAATTGTGACTGCCCTTCTACATGCAATTTTTATCAACAAATATGAATTGTCATAATTAGGCTTTATTTACCTACAAAAGGAATTCTATAACACTAACATAATACGAAGTGCGCTATTGTAGTTTACTAATGCACACTGAATGCAATCGAGAAACTGAGTTAAACATGTGTAATCTGTCATTGAATTTAATTGTTACTCATTGCAGTCGCCTCCTCTTGTAGAAGTCCATGACATACAATAATGACACCATCAGCCCTTGTAATAGCGTAATTCCGACTATTCTGACTGTAAACAAGATTTTGTTCCTTTTTGATTTTCAGTGAAGATAATAGTTAAGAGAAATTAAGTTAATTATCAGCAAGATTTTGTACCTTCAATGATATCTTTTCAGAAGTATGCTGATGATGCCTTAGCTACTAGGCTTTCATATTAAAAAAGTTAACTCCTGTCTCAAAATAAGGCAATGCCCTGAAAAAGTGATTCCCTAATTTTTGAAAGGATATAGATCTTTTAAAACTTCTAATGACAATTCGTGGAGTTCTCGAGCTCCTCATGGAATGTCCATTGAAAATATGAATTCTTGAACACGTTGTTCCATTGGACAGATTGCAATTTTATGCGTCAAATATCATATATATTGCAAAAAGTTTTTACCTGTTCCTCTTCCCTATTTTATAGGCAATTTCTTACATATTAAATTTCAGATACAATGCGGTGAGTTCAGTTATTTAAACTGGTAGCAATAAAATGGTAGCCGGATTCACTATGAAAATGTGATGCTGCAGTCTAACTGAAACGTTTTTTCACTCCAACACGTCAAAGGGAAATTTTTATGATAATCAATTTTTGTGATCGACGAACTGGACAAATGAGTGGCATGTAAAATAGCTCCTGTGTGCGAATATCAATTTATCAAAATATTTGCCATTCAGAAACAATTCGTTCAATTTCATTGGTATTTGAAATAGTTTTGTATTGAATGGCGGGCAAGTACAACTTTTAAGATTTAAAGGGCCTAAAATTAGAATGGCCCTCATTATTTAGTGGGTCTGTTTATTTCCTTGAGTTGCTTCATCAAATATTTGCTTTAAATGAGGGGTTTAGCCCACGTTGAGTGGGTACTGCTTCAATTTTCGTTAGTTATGACTTTCTACGAATTTTAATTTACATAAAATGTAAGTAATTTATTGTTGCCACAAAAGCTTAGGATATAGCAATCTACGCAGTCGGTGGTTGCTTGGTATCTTTCTCTCTCTCCTCTCTCTCTCTCTCTCTCTATATATATATATATATATATATTCAAACATGTGCATTAAACAGGTATAACAAAGTACTGCAAGATAATTGCTAAACACGAGCCATTGCTGTTAAGCTTCATTCTAAGAATCTGTGTTACACAGTATTTAGTGGTGCCAGTTGGCTCGATGCCAGGGATTTTAAAGAATTCTGTACTTTCGAATATGTTAATGATCCACAAGATTTAGTTGTATTTATGTTAGTTGAGATGGTTTTGTATTTGTATTGATGTTAAACCAAGATAAGTAAAATGGAAGAGATTAAAGTGATTTATAAAAAATCGTGGAATCATCGCCATTCATTAATGGCAAGTCAACGGTTGTGCATTCATTTACTAATCCTTTGTTATAATCAATTAATACCATCAAAGTGAATATCGAACTGTTGTTATTGCTTAATCTAAAACCTCTTTCATTTATACTTTGTCTCCTATCATTTATCGTGTTCGGTATCTCGGCTTGTTTAATTTTATTTTTTAAGTTAATCCATATTTCTCTGAGTTTTTATCACCTCTTACAGATAGTATTCACTTTGAAAATTGAAGCCATTACTCATCTGCAACATTGTTGGATTGCGTGACAGGATCGTTTTTTGAATTCTTAGAACTGCAGAAACCTTTGCAATTATCATGACGATCCAACTCAACATTTTAAATTCCAACCCAAACATCTAACTAAATTTCTCGAAATTTCCAAAGTGTGTTCTGATATGCATGCATATCGTAAAAAATCTACTGCTTTAAACAAAACATTGTTGATATCGTGTAAAAATGTTTGTGTAAACCCAATCAAGAAAAGGTCCCAAAGTAATATTAGGAATTATCACGATTTCTGCAGAAATTGCACAATAATGAATATTTAATACATGTAAATTATTTGAGCGGGTTTTTAAGTGATGTTTGCTATATTTACTTATGACAAACTTTTAGATAAAGCTCAAGAAGTCATATAATGATTGCCACAGTAAAAGCCTCGGACTTTTGTCTGGCAGCAAATGGTATGAGATACAAGCATTCCGCGCTCTTAACCAAGCACTCGGACGATGCATACGTCACAAGCGGGACTGGGGTGCTATAATTTTGGTGGACGAACGATTTGTCTCATCATCAAAGTACATTTCTAGTATGTGAAATTTCGCCATACAATAGTTTAAAGATCTACTTATAACCTTTTCTGTTTACACAAGGGCCTAGTTATCTAATTTACATAAATTCATCAGGGGCGTACGCAGGATTTTCTGTCGGAGGGGAACATCATCGTCCAATTCTCCAGTCAAAATCAAATTTGGAAACCTAACAGGGGTACGCCACTGCAATTTATTATACTCAGCAATTCTTTTAACCGTTACCTTCTTTAAATTTATTTTCATAACTTTCGTTTTCTTATTTGATTTCCTGCGATTTGTTTGAGCTTCGTAACAAATTCGATTTAGGCTTGTTATATGATATTGGGCCCAGAGGGGGATTTCCTCCCCCTATTAAACTTTTGATTATTGCTCAAAAAATTATGGGACTAAGAATGAATCCTAATGAATTTCATCACCTTTAACTGCTAAAATCAATATTTTAAATATTTCAAGAAAATCCCCACATTTTTTATATGATGACCTCATAAAAAATAATGATGACATAAATTTTCTAAATATAACAAATTAATGGTGCTGATATGAAAAATCTTTTTGCATAGTTTTATTTTAGTAATTATGTTTGAATTTCATAATCCAATCCAGAGTTAGATAGTGGAGGAATTCCTCCCTCCCCAGGCCTGAGCAACCCAAAAAAGTCTAGACCGGATAGGGGTAAAAAAATATTTTTTCAGAAAACCATGATAACCATTGAGTATTTAACATTTGTGAAAATTTCTTATAAAAATATGTACAGTACCCCTATGCATTATGCAAATATAAATTGTAGTAGAATTTGGCAATTTTGAGTTTAGTTCTGTAGCATTAATTTATCAATATACTGTAATTGATTTTAACTAGATCCACTCCGATTAAGCAATGGTACTTACTTTGATGATTTTATTGTATTTCTTTTATTGTTCCTTTCTAAATATAGAATATGGTATTGCTTTCAACTGATGTAGAACGCAAGATGACCCATTTGTCAGAATTGTTTGGAGTATATTGAACACAGTGGTCAATTCAAGATATTTTATCAGATTGCAAGATAGGCCTTTCTTTGCCATCGAATCCTGGATTTATGTATATTGACAGCCAAGAAATTTTCTCTTAAACATGCGAAGATTTTCAAAAATTCATTTGCTATTTCTAAATTTGCATTTTTATTGGCATTATCAAGTAATGAGTAGCCCTGCATAATTATGTGCAATTACTATAGATACACACAAGTAAATGGCAAAGCTCCAAACACCGAAATGAGTCAGGTTTGTATTTTATATTCTAGCATAGATTACATGTAGTATATGTACAATACTTTTTGTAAAGCACTTATAATTTAATGTAAAATCTAAAATATTTATTACGTCAGTTTTGAGAAACATTGGCCGTCATATTGTTTTTAATAATGGCATTTGTACATGGTGGAATGTTCCCCCGTCAGGTTTTCAAAATTGATTTTGTCTCGTTAAATATAAATTGTCGGTAAAAAAATTGGAAAATTTAAAATCTATTGTTGTGAAATACATTCTTAGGGTCTATTTTCAAAAAATTTCATTCCTCCTTTGATCATGTCTAAGATGCCCCCCTGTCCAAAAATCCTGGGGACGACCTTGTTTGTACTGACTGTGATGAATCAAGATGACAAAGAATTTTGAAATTTTCGTTGCTGTATGCAACGCATCCATTATTTAATGGACCAATTACAATGAATATTTGTATCTAATATCTAATGTATTGGTGAAATGTGGTAGATACAGTTGTATTAGTGCCAACTTGTTCCACCATACATTTCCATCTACATAAATGTCTTGTCAAATCAAGGTTATGTGCAAGTCACGTAATATAAGTGCAACCATTTAAAATGAAAGTGGGTATACATTGTAAACTTATACAGTTTTTGTGTACAAATTTAATAAGGTTTGCATGTTTAAAACTTGGTGTTGTAAACACTATTTAAACTGTTTTAAAATATTTTTTGCAATGTTTCCACTGTGTATAAAATTTCATGAAGAGCTTGGAAAGTATGGTTATGATAGGTTTGGGAAACGGGTGAACTTTTGTTTGACCTAAGACCTTACTCGGCCCGTCTAACAATGACCTACCAATCGTCTCGTCTAACACTGACTCGTTTTCTGATCCGATTAAAGAAAGGTTACTAGTATAATGCGTAAAAATTGTTTTAACATAAAAGTATCAATGAAACAATACCAAATCCCCCCCCCCAGGTTTACTTCTGACATAGTAATGCTATTGTCATGAATTTGGCACAGGGGTAACATGGTTAAAATGCTAAGAGATGTCTTATGTCAAAATGGTTATTTTTGGTCAACTTTTAATATTTTTCAAAATACAAATTATAAGGTCTAGCAATAATTTAAGGCATATTAATTTGTAGTTATTAATGCTGATGTCAGCATTTTTTTGTTTTTGTCTAGTCATTTTTATGTTTCTATCTAAAAATAAATGTCAATCACCATTGACAAAATAGTCATAATTTCTTGACAAAAATTGCTTTCACCCTAAAATTTTCACAGTGTGTGTAAAACTAAATTTAATGAGGTGAAAAGTTCAGCCAATCTTTTCAAATTTGATTTAAACAATGTTATCAATAAAAATTCATATGGGGGCGGGGTAAATTTACCCCCTTGTGAAAAATAAGATTAAACCTTTAAGGCTTTTTTTCTGAACAATAAACTATTTTGCAACCCTGAATGCAATGAGAATATAAAATGCAATTTACATCTAATAAATTTAATATTTAATAAATGTGTAAAATAATAGAAATTTAAAATTAATTGTGCGTTGGATTTCGAAATTTATTTCTTATCAAAAGATGGCGTTAAAATTATACACTTTACTTCAACTTCTAGTTTCAACACTTTATTTAATTTGGCTTACTTTTCAGATTAGAAAATTCTATGTAACTTCATTCTTAAATTTTAGACATTTCTAGAGAATCATACTAATTATTGATTTCTTTGTTTCCATCGACGGCTTGTAGGACAATAAAGTTTATGCTTTAATAGAAATTAATGAACAATTTAAGACACAAAATATAGGAGGCACTCGGAGAGCGAAATCTCTCCTACTGGTATTTCCACACATTCAAAGATAAATGTTTCTTATTCTTTCAGGTGTTATACGTAATATGCGGAAATTGCAATCGATATTCGTAAGAATTGTTTATGTAGATAGTAATGAGAAGAATTAGAAGTAATTTCCTTGCTGTATCGATATGATGATCTAGGACACGTAGATAATTTTTAGGAAAAGCCAATATTTTTTGGACTGATATAGAAGTGCGTGTGTAGCATATATTTGATTTAATGATTTGCACTTTTCAATGTGGTTATCTATTAATTTGCATGCAAAATATATTAAAAAAATTCAATTACATATATAATGTATATTGTAACTTTTAATTTTATCTGGTTAAGTTATCCTTACAAAAAGTAATTCATTGCATAATGAAAATTTTTGTCATCAGATGCTGATAATCGCTGAGCCAAATATATATTCACAACATCGATGCCTGCTTTTCATTCTAGTAATATTAACTAATGTCAATAGTTTCAATAGTTAAACTAGAAAAATTGGGACTTTTATCTTAAACTGCTTGGCGCCCATTCCAAAGGAAAAGCCTTTTTTCCATATTTACAAAGAATTTTCGCCAAGTCTATTAACAAATTTGAAAATCGCGAGGCATGTGCAGGTCTATTGGGGAAAATTCTTCAATGCAATGTTGGAAATATTAAAAGGTATTACTGTGGCTGAAATAGTGTAAAATTTCGAATTTTTGAAAGAGCTTTAAATTCTTTCCATACCTAATATTCATGCATTTATAAGGTTTTGAGTCCATGGAAGCAACATAGAACTTTGACTGTTTCTTGATATGAGGAAAGATATTCCAAACCCATTGAGGTGAACCGTGCGCAAAGTCAGAGGTCGCCGGGCCGAAGGCTTTCAGATTGACAATAGCGTTAATAGTTTTTAAGCTATAAGGATTTAAAATATTTTTTCTTGAATCTTATAAAAATTTTCAAAAGTTTCCTTGCTGTTTAAGGTTAAACTAACTTTCGGTGTCATTGAAATGAAAACCAAAGCTTAGCTGCCACACAAATTTTATAGGTCTTCAATAACATTTTAGCAGTCAGTAAAACTTAAGAAGCATATATGATGTAAAAAGATTGATATTGAAGAGAACGTTCGTTTTTACTATGTTATTTGTATTATCGTTTTAATTTTTATTTAGATATCTCCAAATGGTTGCGAAATAATTTAAATCAAAGTAACAATTGTGAGCAAGCCATGAAGGACCTGTTAGATTTTGTAGCTAAACATAAAAAGTAAGTAATTTTACTGCAAGGTTATTTGCAAATTCCTACAAGCTGAATTTTTACTGAGAACTTAAAAATAGATTACAAGCCTTTTTTCATTCTCAAATTCTCTAATTATTTCATTCATTTCTGAAAGAATATTCACTTCAAATAATAATTCGAGGATTTCATAGCATCTATCAAGATGTCTATCTTTATATATATATATATATATATATGTTGTAAATAATGGTTGTTTACTAATACTTTATCTAATTAATAATTAGTAATTATGCATTTGTCAATAGAAATAATTCTATTACTAGATATAAATAGCAATCACTGATAGACATACTCTCTATAATTTATTAAAATTTAACGAATGGATATTTAAAAATCATTAATCAAAGCAAAATAAACTAAAATAGATGGAGAGTTTGACATTTTGTATTTAAATTGGGTTTCTCCTACTTAATATATTGGTGCATTTGTGTTTTATTAAGATGTTAGTCTGATGTTGATGCGTTATCTATTTTATGTGCAGTTAAATTTTCGAATGTAAATGTCAATATAGAAGTTCTTGGATTTGTGTCTTCAAGTGCCTTTTAGTTTCACCAATGTAAAAAATGTGACATTTCTGACAAGTATATTTATAAACTATTGATGAAATCAAAGGTTTTTGAATTTGATTACCTTAGTTTTCTATGTAAATTGTATAGACTTCTTAAAACGTGCTTCGAGATCTTTAATAAAAGGTAGTTTCCAAAATATTTCATCGTTGGCTTTATTTATAGAAGATTGAAAAACCTTATAACTAGCAAATTGAGCCATTTTTTTGTTCTAGTGAATGGGCTTAAATAATATTCAACACAATTTTTGGAGCGGGCAATTTTTTCCCATGAAAGCATTAGCGATCTATATCGAAATCCTACTACTAAAATAGTTTTAGTGAAAATTAAGCAAAAATTTATTTCTCCATGTCATTTTAAATGATGTACTTTATAGTTAGATTTTATCAAAATAATGTTTCCCACTAAGGTAAATTTCTTCCTAACTTCTCGCAATCTAAAAAGTGCTTTTAAAATGTAAACAGGCCCTACCTCAACTGATATTTTAAAAAGGTTGTGGGAACTTGAAAAATTCATTTAAAGAGTCATTGTCACAATTTTTTCAGTTATGTTGAATTCAAGAGTTTGGGAGTTACCCAACATTTAAGTACGCTAGAAATTTTTTATATTTATCATTATTTTACTTTTAGATCTGTAAAATGTTCCAAATCAACTTCCGACTCTCAGGTTATAGAAGTGATAACCATAAATGATGAATCTCTTGACCCCAGCATTAGCTCCGTTCCGGAAACCTTGGACGTCGATTGTTCCTCGATTAATGGTTCAAGTCAACCCCAATTGTCAGATGCTTCTTCAGTAAGTATTTCACCAAAACTATCGCACTTTTTAAATTGTAAAATGTTTTCGAAGCTTATTGATATTGTTTCATAAAACATCTAATTAAAGCTGCCTCGAATTACTTAGCTATTATACGGAATACTTGATCAAATTTGTCAAATAGCCATGCTAAATTTAGTTTATTGGATTGGTTGTTTTTAGTCTGCGGATATCATTCCTTCATCTCCTACTATTCATTCAAAAAAGTCCGAGGCTAAGGTAATCATTTAAAATTGATGTATAATCGCATTTCATCCCAGTTCACTTTAAAGCGCTCGTTGCGAAATCGACTGTTGGAAAACTCCGATGAAGAGGATCTCTTCCAACCTGATTGTAAAAAAAAATCTTTGGTTTCTGAAGAAACCAGTGAGGACAGTTGTACAGCCGGATTAACATGTCGGCAGTGTGACTTCGAAATAGTGTCAATTTTAGATGCATCAGGTATACAATTTGATTTTTTATACTACAATTTCATGTTTTCCAGTTTGTGCATTTAAATTCCATATGAGTTTTACAAAATCTTTTTTTGCACAGAACCTCCTCTTTTGACAAGGATTATTCTTATAACGGGTTTTCCTTAAATAATTGGAATTGTAAGGCATAGAACAGTGTATAAATAATGGAAAAGAATTTATGATATGGACTACGAATACCTTCATTCGATGATTTTTTGATCGGAATTATTATCTACTTCGTGTAAACAACGTCTTGTTTATTAATACAACTCCTATTGATTATAGGCTTGACCATATTTGGATTATATTTGCGACTCGTTCAGCTGCAAAATTCTTTTTTGCTTCTGACTGCTGTGGTGTAATACTATGATTACCTACCATCCCCTTCAATCTAGCAAGTGCTTGATATATACCATTTTTCGTCCAATAATGACATTTTTGCAATCAACAATGACATTTTTGCACTCAATAGTGACATTTTTGCTATCAATAGTGACAATATATTTTAGATATATTTATTTGTTCTTGTGTGCATTTATCACTTATGCCTGTATGTATCTATGCATGTGCATGCATGTATTTATTTTTTTATTTGCATTTTTTGTATTTATAATGGTATGAGCAACTTAATGTACTGCTATTATACCCAGTAATTATTAATTTCTATTTGATCGAATTCAATAGGTTATTTTATCGATTTTGAAACAATTCTAAAGGATATATTCTATGTAAATAATATGTAAATAATATGTATTTCAACAAACAAAATAAAATGCATATTGGAACAAAGAACGATGTATTTATCAAAAGTAGGCAGCTCTAAGCTTCAAGAGGCAATCCTTGTGCACAGTCAGCGACAACAGCGTCTACTCGACGATATAGATTAAGAATTTTGGCTCGAGTTAAATCAGGCATACTTTGCTCAAGAGCATCCCGAAGTATTCCAGCTCGATATGAAATCAGAGAGTTATCTCCAGCACCGGCAAGATCGTGTCGCGGATGAAGATTTCCAAGATGACGTTTTATACCAGCTTTCAGGATTGAAAAGCAGCCTTCCACTGGATTGAGTTGC
>CABFPE010000088.1:890563-904022 GCA_900660155.1 Hofstenia miamia
GAGACAGTAGATCATCTGATAGCAGGGTGTGAGAAGTTGGCACAGAATGAGTATAAGTTCAGGCATGACAAGGTGGGAAGAATGGTACACTGGAGTTTGAGCAGGCAGCATGGGTTAGAAGCAGGAGACAAGTGGTATGAGCACAAGCCACAGGGCGTCATAGAAAATGAGAAGGTTAAGATACTGTGGGACTTCAACATACAGACGAGTAAAGTGATAGAAGCACGGAGGCCAGGCATAGTAGTGGTAGACAAAGAGAAAAGATTAGGAACAGTGATAGACATAGCAGTACCAAAGGACAGAAATGTAGAAAGCAAGGAGAAAGAGAAGATAGACAAGTACAGAGAGTTAGCAGAGGAAATAGAAAGGCTGTGGAAGTTAAAGAAGGTTGAAGTAGTCCCGGTAGTTGTAGGAGCACTAGGAGCAGTGAGTAAGAAGCATAAGAGATACTTGGAGGAGTTGGGAGTACCAAAGTGGGGAGGAGCAGTAGCACAGAAGGCAGCATTGTTAGGAACAGCTAGAGTCCCGAGGAAAGCTCTCAGACTCCCTGGGAACTGGTGAGTTCCCCGAGCTGAGAGGGATATCAGCATGAAGCTGTGAGATGCAAGAATAATAATAAAAATAATAATAAATTAAAAATTTGTTGATTTTCTTAAATCATTGTCTGTCAGTGATGGGAATTCAACAAAAACTATTTTACTAATATTTACAAAGTTTGTAAAATATGAGTTCTTTTATTTTATATTCTACATGTACATATTAGAGTTCGAGTTGAAGCTGGTATATTACCCTAAGTATGAATTTTCATGTACTTTGACATCATTAACAAAACAATAGCCCTTTCCTAGCTTATAGTTATCCTAATTGCATTACACTTTTGGAATCTATCATTGAATAAATGTTGTGGATAAAATAATATTTAACTTTCTACATACTACAAGTTCATGTCAATTTGAATATTCAATACTATTTTGAAATAATTTACATCTAAAAAATAGTTGTTCATAGATTTTATTATAGCAGAGTTCCTAAAGTTAAATTATTTCCGCTGGATTTAACACATTAATCATTGGCCGTAAATTATTGTGGTAAATTTTATCTTTGGCTTCTACACTTGGATTCACATGTGCATAATTAATTGTGCTAGAATCAAGTCGTATTGTTTTATTGCAATCTTTGGATTCTTGATGTAAGTCACCAGTCATAAATCCTGCCGTGGTGTTTTGGCTTCATCAGGAAGGTAATGAATGGCTTTCTTTGAAATGGAACTAAATATTTCAATTGCAGAAATAAATTTTATCTTCCGCACTATTAAGTTTTTTACACTGCGATTTGCATTTAGAATTGGAGATGTTGCAAAACTAGTAGCACTTTCAAATTGTAAGAGGTTAGCAATGCTAGAATGAGCTGAGTATTTCACCATTGGATACTGTTTGCCACACCTGAGACTTATAAATTCTCGTTCTTTCAGAACTCTACAAGTGTGCAGCTTGTTTAAGCTTGAACTATAGTGTTTTCTTTTCGCTTCAGTACATTTGATTTCTAAATTATATTACATTTCGGTGAAATATACATATAGATATTATTAAAGTTTAAATGATTCATATTTTGGGTGACAATACAACTTTTTAATAGTGTGAATTGCACATCCTTCTATTTCTTGAGGTTAGATAAAAAACTCTAATATTCAATTAGGAAAACCAATGTGGTCTCGAAGCCATAATATTCTTCAGCCTGAAATTCCCTAGCAATCCTGTTGCATAATGTCGTACTCATATTTCTACAGATAGCTGTAGAAATAATGCATACTGTTTTTTACCTATATAATTAGTGAGTTATCTTTGTAGTAGAGTCAACCTCAGTTAATCTCAAGGAATGGCTTTCCTCAGATCCATGTCCCAAGCATTATTGAGACGATTTCCTTACAGCTGTCTGAAATTGAGTTGATATGAATTAACCTTTACCAGGACATCTGTCACCACTTTTTTTGACATCATTCATATTTTTGTATTTCAACAGTGATTTATATTGTCAATAATTATATTTTATAGGAGCATGAATACAATTACATAATTCATACATATATAAGAAAAAGTAATAATATCAAATAAAATTACTAAATTTAAAAGGATTATGTCATCTCATACTTGACTACATATTTGATGAAAATCTGTTGTGCTTAATGAAGCTTACCAAGCCTGTAAACCAAGTAATTATATTCCTACATTTGAGTATAAAATGAAACGTCCTTCTGAAATTTGCATAAATAAAAAATATATATATGTAGCCTTAATGCTAAACTTTTTGTATTTGAAAGTACTTTCTGCACTTTCTGTAGCATCCTCTATCAAAACATGTGATTTAATAAATGGAGATTTCCAATATATTTCATCTTCATCTTTTTCTCCAAAAAAAGAATATTCGTGCCCCATTATTCGCAACAACTCTTCAGGATGTCCATTAGATCTTATGTTTTCAAATATTTATCAAAGTTTTTTCTTACAAGGAAATATGAATATTTTAAAACAATTTTTTAGGAATTGAATATTTATGATAATTTCACTGTATAATTAAAATATTAAGGCATTTGCATATACTTCAGCTACTTGTGTTAATGTTACATCTAAGAATATCTTCACAAGTAAATTTAATTGAAAAGAAACATTGATGCATGAACTTGGCTCACCATTAAACAAATAAAATATCATCAATACAAAAATGACTTTCTTTCAGGGAGCAAGAAACAAAGTAAAATCGAAATTTAAAAAAATCAAGCTACCCGAACAAATCGGGCCGATTTATTAAAACTTCATATTATTACGATTTATGAAACAAGTACAATTGCTTAAAGACATCTGCTCTATCAGAAGATCATTAAAAATATTTTCAGTTTTTAAAAAAGAATGCATGTAAATTAGGGCAAAATGAAATTTTTTTGAATTTTGTAAAAGAGGGGTCATAAAAAGCAGCCTCTACTTCTAAAACCACACCTTTCATGTTTTAATATAGTTACCATTTTAACTCAACTGACTACCCTATATTTTTATTTGCATAAAGGCAAAATTGCTAAGTACTCCAATTATATATATATATATATATATATATATATATATATTAATTGACATTAATACAAAAACGTTTCGACTATATTATAGTCATCGTCAGTTAACAATATTTTTGCGGTAATAAAAGTTTACAATATACTACACTTTATAATTTAATGATATTGCACACACTAAAATAATTTAATCTCATTCTTGCCTAAATTACATTGTTTATTCATGATGTTTTCTTTGTTATGTTGTTTAATTAATAGAGCCTCACAGATCTTAGTGTGTGTTGTTTTCATGGCTATTTCAAAATTTTCTTCCTTTAATTCATGATGGTGATTGAATATTTCTGTTTCAAGGTGTCCATTAAGACAATAAAAGGCTTATGCGAAAGATTCATAAAAATATCATCGAATTTTCAACTATTGACAAAGAGCCTAGATGTATTATTTTCTACATTCAAAGAAAATGGCTATCCAAATAAAATGTTGAGAGATATAACATCTAAATGTTTAAATTCAAATTATGAAATAGATGACAAGAGAAAGACAAACGATTGTAAAGATTATGTATACTGGAAGTTACCTTACATTGAAGACAAACAATTTATTATTAAGAAAAAGATTAAAAAAATAAATGCAAGTTTAACATCATCTAAAATTAGGCCTATTTTTACATCATTACAAACAGATAATATATTTATGAATAAAGATAGAATCCCAGAATGTTTAGTTTCATCCATCGTTTACAAATATACTTGTGATAGCTGTAACAAGCTATACATTGGTGAAACTAAACGACATTTTGGTATTCGCATTAAGGAACATCTTAACGGGCACCTTGAAACAGAAATATTCAATCACCATNTATGAATAAAGATAGAATCCCAGAATGTTTAGTTTCATCCATCGTTTACAAATATACTTGTGATAGCTGTAACAAGCTATACATTGGTGAAACTAAACGACATTTTGGTATTTGCATTAAAGAACATCTTAATGGACACCTTGAAACAGAAATATTCAATCACCATCATGAATTAAAGAAAGAAAATTTTGAAATAGCCATGAAAACAACACACACTAAGATCTGTGAGGCTCTATTAATTAAACAACATAACAAAGAAAACATCATGAATAAACAATGTTATTTAGGCAAGAATGAGATTAAATTATTTTAGTGTATGCAATATCATTAAATTATAAAGTGTAGTATATTGTAAACTTTTATTACCGCAAAAATATTGTAAACTGACGATGACTATAATATAGTCGAAACGTTTTTGTATTAATGTCAATTAATTATATGAATCTCAGTAAATTAACTTTTGAATATATATATATATATATACATGTATATAAAAGCAAATACTTTTAAGTTTTTATAATTTTTAGATAAATTAGATTATAGTCAATTTTATACTTACAAACCAAAATGTGAACAACAAATTTTTATAATAAATTTTGATTTTATCTTTTTTAGATAAATGTGAAATAGTTTAAAAACTAGAATTTTGCATCGCATTTTTAGAATTTCAATTTTGTAGGAGTGTTGAATTTAATCTTATATAACACTTGGAAATCAAATATAGTCATTACCTGATGCGAACGTTTGGGTCTGTGCATCAATTCTTAACATGTTTTCAGAACTGACTACGCTTCCCCAGAGGTAGAATGGAACTTGTATTTTGCCTGGCTTAGGCACAACCTGAGGCTTTTCTGAACGCTTAAAACTATTTCCACTTAATGAGCTTTTGATTTTCTTTGTAAGTGTAGAGAATTTACTTGCAGAGTCCAGTGGTTTGCTTATAGCTGTTAATGATCTAAACACATTATTCAAAGTCATTGCTATTGGATTGGAATTGTAATATTCTATTATACTTGGAGCGACTAGAAAGTTTTGAGCATTGCAACATTAATGCCAGCTGAAGAAATATTTTACAAAAAAAACTATGTAAGTAAATAACATAATCGCGTTGCAAAACATAATGTTTTGGCAATGCATACACACTATTTTTAACTGCATTAAAAAGCCTTCTTTTTGTTCACTGCGGAACCACTGCAACAATACATTTAGGATATTTTCTGCTGTTCAGACCTTCAAAGTAATCTGACAGATTTTTATGAAGACAAGCGCTAGTATAAATTTGTTTTGGAAACTCATGGCAGCTTTCTTCCACAAACATTTGCACCTGTTCAATTTTTGCAGGCATTGTATATGTTCTTGATTGAATAGAATTGGAGAAAGACGTTCGTCTTTTTCGTAAGGATTACATAACCAACAATAAATTTTAGGCATGTTTCAGTTATTGCTGATACAACTGTTCTTCAATTGCTTAATGATCAACATTTCTGACCACTCTGAGTTCTAATGTACATGTAAGTTCAAAATTTTCCTTCTCTATGTCCATTAGTTGCATTTCAATAAAATGTGTCTCTCAGTGATTGCTATTTACATCTAGTAATAGAATTCTTCCAATTGACAAAGGCATAATTAGATAAAGTATTAGTAAACAGCTATTTTTACAACATATATATATATATAAACGTAAAATGTAGAATCGAAGTACTCAAAGAATACTAACGCGCAGTTAATTTCCATAGACTGAACAGAACAGCTATTTTGTAGTCTTGTTATTTTTTGTAAATATATAGTTATATATACTTATTTGTTCTTGACGCTATTCAGATAATACCCAGTTTTGTAATTAAGAATATTATCTGAATAAAAATATCTTATCTTATCTTATCTTATCTATAGTATAGTCGCCCGAAGTATTTGAATATAAATGTATTAGATTAATGTTTTGCTGCTAAGAACCTACTCTAATTTTAGAAAAGTTGTGAAAGTTGTTGAAATACAAATTCCATTATACATTTAGGTGCGGCATACACATTACTAGAGTAATATTTTATTATTAGATTTCTTTACGTTAATTTATTGATGAGAGGTATTGCAGAACAATGTCCATTCGGCATTGCAAAACATAAATTATATATATATATATATATATATATATATATATATATATTTAAAGTTCGAATTTATCTCTAAATTAAAAAATGTTCTGGAGATTATTAAAACGTTATTACTCTGGTAATTATTCAAAATAAATATTCAACATTTCTAATTCAAATAAACTATGGAAATGTTTTACATTAATAATAAAAGTCAAAGCAATATATTTGCTAAAAGATACAATTAAACTACAAATTAATATAAAATAAATAATAATATTAATAACTTTCTGTGTGTCTATGTATGTGGTGAACTCAGTGTAAAATATCGGCAAAGGTGTTTCGCATGTTGTGTCTCCGATTGTATTTTGTCGATGTAAAACTAAAATTTTTATTTTTTTCTAAATTGTATATTTTTTCCACTCAAATTTCATTTTCTAAATCATTCCAAATATTAGAAGCTGCTCGATGAAAAACCAGGTTACGAAATACTGCTGCAAATAAATTTATATGATCGTGGATTTACTCTTAAGAAATGCTTGTATTAAAATTAATAAATAATAATGAGCAATAATGTCATTGCGATAAACAAAATGTATGCAATAATTTAACGTGATAATCTGGTTTTAAATTTCTTTAGGTAGTATAAGTATTTAACGTCAGAAGCCACTTTGTAACTTTCTTAAAAGAATTTATCAAATTTTAAATCTTTGTCAATGTCAACACCTAAATATGTAACATGATCAGTTGGTTTATTGGAACATTGTTAACAATTAAGTCGATCGTGTTTGTTATTTCTTTTACGGAATTGGGGGAAAATGTAATGAATTGCGTTTTTTCAATATTAATTTTTAATTGATTGGATGAGAAATGCCTAGCAAGTTTTTCAATATCACTTTACAAATATTTGTGGCCCTAAATGATTCATTATCTGTATTTATGAGACAAGTATCATTAGCAAATTGATATTTTCACTATGATTTACATGCTTAATTATGCCATTTACATATATTGCAAATAAAATTGGCCCTAGTACTGTGCCTTGAGGCTCACCTCGATCGGTTGTAATATATTCAAAATTCATATTATTCATTAAAACACGCTGTTTTCTATTTTCTAAAAAACTCATAAGTAAATTAATTGAATTGTGTTGAAATCCGTAATTTTTAAGTTTAATCACCAAAATTTCAAAATTCATTGATTTCAAAGTCTTGCTTAAATCTTGAAGGGCTATGCAACTGGATTTATTTTGAGATATATTTGAAGATATTTTCTCAGTAATTGAAATAAGTGCATCACTTGTACTATGCTTAACGGGGAAAACCTATTGTTTAGATGATGAGATATTCTCAGATGCAAGGTATTGGTTGATTTGAATGTGCAATAATTTTTCGAATAATTCACTAAAATATTTCGTTATTGAGATATGGCCTATAATTTTTATACAAAGCTGTTATATCTGACTTCTTCATTATCTCCGGAAATTCGTTTTCAACCATACATTGATTAAATGCAAATGATAGATGGCCGCCAAATATATGAAAAAATTGCATAATAATAAAATAAGGTAAATGAGTGGAAGCTGAAGATTTATTAACGTTTAAATTTTGTAAAATGGTTTCTAATTCTCTTAGGAAAAAATTCGACAATTATAAATGGTCTAATTTCTTGAAATTGTTTATGTTGAATTTCCTTAGTTTCATCATCATCATCATCATCATCATCATCATCATCATCATCATCATCATCATCATCATCATCATCATCATCATCATATATATATGTATATAAATATGATAATATTTTGCTAACAACTAAAATTACATACGATTNATATATACATATATATATATAGTATTGGCTAAAATGATTCGCCCACCTTTTAAATTAGGGAGCAAAATTTAAAGATATAGATATTATACCTTTTTTACCTTTATATAATTGGACACAATAAGTAATCAAATGATTATCTTGTGTACAAATTATGTAAACATAAAGAAAGAAAAGGCTTTTAACAAGTTATTGCTCATCAGCGTCCCTTACATATTCATTAGATAATGGAATTCTTCATGGAAAATATGAGTTATTAAGATAATTTTTGTCGGGTAAGTACTTCCATGGCACAATTAATACTGTTCAACGTTCGATAGAATAATGTAAGAGAGAAAAACGGAATGGCTTCAATTAAATAATAATCTTTCCTTCATACGCCCTCACTGCTTTGCTGTGATTGTCATCACTAGAATAGCTAAAGTCGTAAATACAAAAGAGATGCATAAAAAATACGGATTTTGCTGTTGACAATCTTTGTTTTTTCCGTATAAGTATTGTAGTATTATAATTGTTTGTCAAAATAAATGTTGTTGCAAATTATATTTTTAAACCACGATTTGTAATAATGACTTCACGAGTGATATTTAGACAGTATTTTCATTTTTCTTAATATTTTATGAGGTGTGCGAATCTTTTTGACCAATACTGTATATGTATGTATACGGTAGGGCGCAAATGATTAGTCACCCACTCAAAATATTGTGTTTTTAGTGTCTATACGCTATACATTTCTGTTTATCCCTCTATATGCGATTCATGATTAACTTAAAGACACAAAGACCTTGCAGAAGCTTTTATTTAACAAAATGCATAAGCGAAGCATAATTACCCTCTACCACATAATCCATAATAATAGATAGGAATCGCTTTATTTATTAAGATTATAACTATGTTTGTGCAATATACGCTAAGTTTGCAAACTTCCAGCTGAGTTGTTCACTTCATTGTTAAGTAATTATAGAGACATACTTACTTTGCCATTTTCAATAAAATATATTTTTGTTTTAAAACAGTGTTTTAAATATTACCACCACTACGAGAGCGATAATCATATTATCACTACATTTTTTAACAACAAAAAACATATATAAATTCAACAAAGTGTTCATAACGACATAACATAACTATATATATATATATACATATATATATAGAAATACTTTTTCCCTAATCTCATGCACATTAACTTTTTTAGTATAACGTGTTAAACTTATGAACTGTCATTTGATTTTAGTATTAGAAAAATACAATAATGAAAGATTTTAATAGGATTCTATCCCAAACAAAACAAAATATTGTCTGCTTACCACAAAATTTTTTTTTAATTTTGGCTAGTAAAATTTCATGAAAATTGTCAAATGGCTGCAGGCAGCTAATTATCTGCAACAAAATTCAAAGACAAAATTTAATTTGGATATAGCAAATGGTGATGAGTTTTTGTAGGAACTTGAAAAAGTTAGTAAGTCAATCCACATNTTATAAATATATATTCTGCCTACCTTGAGCTATGGAAATTTTTTTGTGTATTGGTGATACCGGGTTCGAGATTCACACTTCGTCTCTTCATGTAATGGTATTCATTTGGCACTTTCAGAGATGTTCTTCTTTGAACTGACGTGTTTAATGTTTTATCAGCATCCTAATTGTTGCAAAAATTCATGTTTGAAAAACGATACACATATGAAAAGCAAATAGCTGTTTCCTCTTCAAAGAATTTAATAACAATTACTACATATATAGAGAAAATTAGTCTTGAAAATAGTTTATTTCTTGTTCTTGTGTTAATGATGTTGTTTAAAAAAGTCATCAAGTAGTGATTGAATATGTTAGACTTCCTTAAATAGATTTATTTTATCTTTAAACTACAGTAAGAGCAAATCATGTATATTCATCTAAGATAAATGGTCATTAGCAATACAAAATACTTGGAGAACCTAGCACTTGAGGATACATTTTGAATATTGATACAGTCCTTGAAAGTCTTATGTTAATGAGAAAAAAAAGTTTGCTTAGTCTGAAAGCAGAGAAAAAATTTTACGTTGCAAAAGTGTACGAAGGGGAATATTCTAAGTTGACAATGGCACACTGGATTTTGAGAAAAAACTTAAATACTAATTCAAAATACTTGACATTTCTATTTTTAAAATAATAGTGATCTTCTTATTTGAAACCACAGCCTAAATTGCAATATAAACTGCCTGAACTTACACACCGGATATACATGCAGTTCTTCATTTTCTTGGTTATGGTAGACTCTTATTAAAAATTCAGTACCATCAATATTTACAACTCACTTTTGTAAAATGAATCTTCTGCAAGGATTCACCTTTTTTGTAACGTCTAAGTTTGGCAGAAATTATTTCATGAAAAATTTCTGGATACTCTGGAAGTAACTCACAGTCAATCCATCTTGATTTCTAAAAATACTTAAACATCACCAATTGAAAATTAAACGTATACCCAATAATAGCGGGGATTTTCGGGATTGTCATCATAGTAAAATCCATCAGGATCAGTTTTAGGCCTCATTATTTCTATTTCATTGCTCAATTAGTTGAAGCGTGAATAAAATTTGGCCTCTAAAGCAAATAATAGCACGTACTATTTCAAACGTATGCGCGCTGAATGCACAATGCGCAATTTTAATTGCTATCTTATTGCTACTACAGTTAAGATAATTGCTCATTGAGGTAAATTTAGAGTGATTAATTTTAATAGCAAAAAAAACATTTTGAACTTATTTAATAAATGGTGAAACATACTCGGCAATTTGTAATCATACGTTTTTATATTAATGCGAAAAAGAGAAAAATGATAAATTTACGTAAAAAGACACACAGGTAGGGGTGGGTGTTCACAACAAAAATTTATCGTATACGAAATTTGTTAACTTTTTCGAATTTTTTGGTGTGAATCAATTATATATATATATATAATAACTATGTGATTTAGCTGAATTTCACCCATTTGAAGTAGTAATTTTGAAAGAGGCAATGAAAACAGGTCTACTCAAACCTGAAAGCCTTTAATAAAGTAACTCACAAAAAGTTCCAGGCAAAATAATTTTTTTAAAGTTTTGCAACAAGTATATTTTGGAATGTAAATGTAATATATAATGATTGTAAGATTTTTCATTAAAGATTCATTCATTGAATTTAAAAGTAGTGCATCAATGCCACTTTTATACCAATTTGGGGTATACTATATTGGCTTATATCTATTATTAAAGATCCGATACAAAATAGTGCATTTAAATATTTAGATGACATTCTGTATAATATTAGTTTGGCACCCATTTAAAAATAGTATATTTGGATGAATTTATCTTCCATACGTTATAGCTTTCTGTTATATATTATGGCTTTCTACTATCATGACTTGTATATATTTAGGCAGCCAGTACTCTGCCAATTTTTATTCAATTTCTTAGCTCTTTTTAGCATTCTTTTATGGACTTGATTATCGTCGGTGTTTGAAAAAGAAATTTAATTGTTTTAATCTTAACCCGTCGCTTCTTAATTGGGGCAACAGTGTTTAATGCGTTGTAGATTTTTTTGCAATGTAATTAACCATTTGAGGTACAGAATTTAATATGTAAATATAGTTAAATGGGATGTTTTTTAGGGCCTTTTCCATTTTTTCATCTGAGTAAGATAAATAGTCTCTTGCATTTATGATTTTAAATTGTTTGCTTTTATTAGTTTTGTTACTAATATATGTACACAGTGCATGATCACTAAATGATTCAAACATTAAAGATTTGTAAGAAACTTCAGAATTAGTAAAAAAGTAATCAAATAAATTGTTCATGCGAGTTGGACAAACCGTATTTATACAATGAAGGTTACAAGTAGCACACAATTCATTTATAGAATTTCGTTCATAAGAGTTAAAGTAATTAATATTAAAGTCACCGAATATATTTAGAGAGTTATAATCATTACATATTTCAGATATTTCGTATATTTTATAATTTAAATATTCGACTAGATAATTTTTATTTGGATTATAAGTTATGTTTATTAAATCTTTTTGGAAGCAGTTCTCTATTGATTTTATTTCTATCCACAGCGATTCAAATATTTCGTGATTAAGCTCATATTCAGATTTACGGGTTGGCTTTAAAGATTTTGGCACAATTATCATAAGTCACCACCTCTACCTATTCGATTTTTAGTAAAAATCTCAAAATATTGTCGGTCTGGGTTAAACAAGTTAGGGTCGATATCAGGCTTAAGCCAAGTTTCTGTAATTATGAATATTGCATTATTTCCAATTTTTGTAATTAATTTTAAGAAATCGTTTCTGTTTGCATTAAGACTTCTAGCGTTAATATATATATATTTGAAGTTATCAGAATAGTTTTTTAATTTGGGTTCAATTTCTGTTTCACTTAGCATAGGACCTGGATTTGTTTCTATGTCACCAGAAAGGATTAATTTTAAAAGAAAAAAATACCTAATAAGTTGTTTATAAATCAATGTACTTAATTTGGTAGTACACATGTAGTAATTGAGATGTGAGTGCTTTCTGTGTTGTGTTTGGATGTGAGCATGCATATAATATATAGTTACATTTCGAAAAGCAAAATATATAACTAAATAATAAATAAAAAAATTTACCAGTTTGATTGATTTAGGCATTTTGAGGATAGAGAGATGGGGTCGGAAGGAGACATCGACGCGTTGAGGAGCTTGTGACTTTTGCATAAGAGATATAAGGAGCACGGAATGATGAGAGAGTGATTTGGCGTGGACTGAGATGATTCTTTAAGATATGAGTCATTTGCTTGATTCCATTTCGAAAAAGATGTATTCCGTCAAGGGCTAAGAGACTACTGTTGACAGTTCTTCGTGACGATAAGAATTTTTTGAAGACTGGGATGACGTTGAAGTTGCTTGAAGACATGCGCGATAGGACTTCGTTGAATTCAGCAATGATGTGATTTCGTTGTAATATTGAATGTTTGCAGACAGGAGTGATTTCCAAGAAGTAGATGAAGCGTGGTGAGAATTTGAGACGAATCAGTTCAACTAGATGATTGATATTGGATTTGAAGTTTTGAACATCTATGGAATGTATGGCATCAATTAGACCAGTATTGAGGATAACAGAATTGACGTGAACTTTCGGATATTGTGAGATCTTTTCAGCAAGAAGCCTAGAGTTGTGACCAGGATAAGAATGGATTGAAGTGGTTTGATTATGTAGAAGATTATGCGAGCGGACATATTTTAGAATGCTGCTTCCAATGATTAGTGATGATGTGCCAGGTTTGATGGATTTCACTTGTCTTCGCGGGAGAGTAGAACGTCGTGCTTCATTAGATTTCTTTCTAGGAGACTTAGGCGGATTTTTGAAAGAGACATAGCGATGTTCAGAAGGAGAATCAAACGTTTGTGTAGAACATGATGCATTGTTAGAATTAGCTGATTTTGTAGAAGAAGACTGAGTTGAAGCATTAGAGACAGATTTCAATGAACTTTTGAAGAGGAGTAGAAGAGCTTCAGCGGCGTTTTCTTTGTTGAGTAGAGCGAACATTTGATGAAGCGGCGTTTTCTTTTTATCTTTGATTAAAGAAAACGCCGCATCGAGGGTAGGCGCGCCAGCGAATAGATT
>CABFPE010000088.1:925870-943268 GCA_900660155.1 Hofstenia miamia
GTTTAAAAAACTTTTACGAAATGCGTTATTGATGGATGATTAAATTGGTTTTTGCATAGCGAAATTGAATATTTTTACTTGTATATAAAATTTGTTTTGCCTATTTACGAGTCATTGTATTTTTAACATTAATTATTATATTGAAATGCAATCTCTCTGTTTAATTTCTGCTTAATATTTTCCACATGTATTAACGAATTAGTTTTAAATATAGTTTGTTTGCTTAGAAATGAAAATGTTGTTTACGTAGAATGAAATTGTGTGTATAATTTTATGTAGCGAATTTCAGATTTATACATAATCCATGTTTTACTCTTTCCGAAAATGTAGGTTGGTTTTATTATGTATTGCGCATTTTAAGTATAGCGAATATGCAATCTCTTTGTTTAATTTCTATATTTAATATACGGATTTTGAAAGTTTTCCCAAATTATATTTTTACATATGCGCTTCTCAAAATTATGGAAAATTAGTTTGTAATATTATGTGTACGTATCCCAAAAGGGGTTGTTATAATAAGGTATATATTAACATGGCGTAATGCAAACAATTGTGATATTAACAAAGTGAAATTAGTCATGGCAAAGCTGTAAAAATGGCCTGTGATATTATCAAAGTGAAATTACTCATACCAAAAAAATGGCCCCAACATGAATCATGAAAATCAATTAAAAGCATTACTAATTGAAAATCCATTAGTAGACATACTTAAAAATATGTGACGTCACTGAAAATCCATTAGCGGAGATGTCAATCAACTGATGAGTCACTAAAAACACTCATCAATATCGCAGAGCTCAAGGTCATTTTGTGTAACCAAGCCTGCCTTAATATTACTACTATCTACATTCCCTAAAATTTGGAAAACTGCTTTAGCTGTTCCTTTGAAAGAGTTATATTTAACGCTATTCTTCCTATCCTTCATCCACTGATATCAAAATCTCAGTATGGATGCATCTACTGCTCTTTCCCTTCTACAATTTCTCGATAATGTCTACTTTCATTTTGATCACAATGTTCCTCTTTTTTGCATTTATCTTGATTTTCAAAAAGACTTCGATAAAGTTCCCCATTGTATATTACTGAGTAAACTCTCGAAACTTGGTTTAGACTCTTGCTTCATTTCTCTCATCTCTGATTATCTAACTGACAGATCTCAGTTAGTTTGCATTGACTCAGTACTTTCTGATGAACTTTCTGTTACTTCTGGTGTCACTCAAGTTTCGATTCTTGGGCCACTCCTCTTCACTCTATTCATCAACGATTTTATGCCGCAAATTTCTGAACCTAATTGTGATTGCATGCTATATGCTGATGACACTCGTATTTTCTCTTCTATTTCAAATAGTATACTGTCTAGCATTGTTCAAGCTGAATTATGGTCATCTAGCAATGGGCTCCCATTCAATATCTGCAAGACTGAAGCTCTTCAAATTTGTTCCTCTAAAACCTTCATACCTCTTGTTTTTTATCTTCATGACAATTCGATTCTGTTTAACCACAATGTCCGTGATCTTGGTGTAATAATTTCTTCCACACTCTCATGGTCTAAACATGTAGCAATAAAAACCAAGAAGTTCTCTTCTTCTCTTTTTTCCTTATATCTTGACTTCCCAATTCACGAAACTATCGTTCTAAATTAATCCTCTTTGAATCCTACTGTCTTTCCACTCTCTGTTATAATTCCCAATGCTGGTTTCTAAGCTCCTCTTCATCTATCATACTTGACAGGCTCTTATATCGGGGCCTTTGCTGGATCTTCCCTCTAATCAATCTTTCCTAAAACTACTTCTTAAAGCTAGACTTCTGCCAATTTCCCTGTACCTCAGGTTTTTAGATCTCACTTTTCTGAACAAGCTACTTCTCGACACCTATGATTTCGATTATTCCAACTTCCTCAAATTCTCTAATCCTACATATTATTCTCGTTCTTCCTCTTATGTCTTGTTTCAACTCTCTCGCATTAATAAAGCTATTTGTTCTCACAATTATTTCGTTCACATAATCCCTCTTGCTAACTTCATTACCTCTAATCTGGAAATTGATCTCTGGTCTAACCCTCGTATTTTCAAAAGTCAGCTCCTTCTTTCTTCCGTATCTCAACATGGTCTTCCTCCTGTCACTAATTTCCTTCGTTCATTTGTGTAAATTTATTTAATTCATTTTATTTGTATACACCACGTTGTGGTAGAATACATTATTATTATTATTATTATTATTATTATTATTATTATTATTATTATATTTAATTTATAAAGTGTAGTTATTGTAAATTTATTACCGCATTATTGTTATACTGAAGATGATTTATAATCAAAACCGGTCTATTCTAACCTCTAGCTAACATGAATATATCAAAACTCAGTATAATTACATTTGAATGTATATATATATATATATATATATATATATATATAATGTAAGAACTCCATATGTACAAACATTTTATTCAGAATTCCAATTTGTATTTCAAAAAGGGACATATTTAATCAACTGGAAATTACTTTCCAAGATTCTGAACATGATATTGTTTCCTAGGATAAAAATTGATAATATTATAATAAGAAATTTCTTTACATACAAATATTCATTAGAAACCTGTTAATAATTGAAACAATAAATTCAATATACTGTAATAACGCTTTTGAATACGCTGAAATGTAGTTTACACGATATTACCATATACATGTATTGCTCATAACCAAAATAGTGCAAATTTAACTCCACTGTATTTGATTGATGAACTCAAACAACTTGGCTATAACTCCAGAAATCGATGCCCGTGACTTAGTTAAGAAATTTGACAGTCTACTTAGTGTCATAACTTATAGCAGTGATCCCAATTACTTGGGCTTAGCCTTAACTGGGTTTGGTCATGGATTTCCGAAATGGTGGTTTGGGATTAGACTTTTCAAAATCAGAATTTAGTTTTTGAAATTGGGTTTGAGTTGCCATCTGAAGAAGCAAATTGGGTACACGAATTAGGTCTACATTCAAGGAGGTCAAGAAAGAGTAATTTGTAATACATTATTAAAATAATGGTTATATTTATAAGATACTGATAAAATATTCTTAAAATAATGTTCATGCATTTCTGAAACTTTTATTGGGTTTTAAAGAGTAATCTACAAATTGATATTCCAGTGAGCCTTCACCTTAAGATCATTTGTGAATTGGATGATGAATAGGCTCCAAATATTTTCGGTGAATAGGGATTGACACTATTGAAAATTGGTTTGGATAGCCAATTCCCAATTAATTGAATCTACAGCCATTCATTAAGTATGCCAGGAAAAATTCTTTAAATTCAACAGATGATACTTTAGCAAGAGCGAATTACAAACTAACAATGTAAATTGATTTTTTTATTATGTATTTCAATCAAAATAAACACATAGACAATATTGAATAAGTATATATATAAAGTGTTCTATACGGGATAACGCACTTTACATCATTATCAGCAATAACATGCAAATTGTTCAATGCTCTACCCGAAGAAGGTCATTTACAATATATTCAGGAAATGTAGAAGCTATTAAAATTGCATATTCATCAAAATTCTAGGTAAGGAGAAGTATTTGACACTTTGCAAAACAGTTTTTCTTCATTGATTAATCTTGGTTGCTGGAATTAATTAGTGTTGGGTTGCAGAACAGTTCAAGTTGATATCATAACTGGATGTTTACATTTTTTAATAAATTCTAAATTCTAGAAATTGCAACAACAATTGTGATTTAAAATTCAAATATGTAGCATGATAATATTCTCAAAAAACATCATTGATAAAAAAACGATTATAATCATTTTAATGTAAAAATTGAATTGGATAGCATTTGAACTACCACATGTGAAAATTGAAAAAAAGGAAAATTTCTTTCATAAAATCAACAAATTTGCATAAATATTCCAACATATATTCAATAAAGCTCCTAACAATAAAATGATTTAGCGTAGTTTGAACAACTAATAAGTTGCTGTTCTCAATATGGTTTATGACTTTAGCTCTAGCGCTGAATTAGAATTTAAGCATGGTGTTGGACGATGATCAAATCGTGATCGCACACAAATGTAGATAAGCTCACTAATGGTTTCATTTGAGAACAAATTGAAGAAACCTGGAATTCTGAAAAACAATTTAAGAAAAGGTTTGATTTGCTTTGAATTTTATACACCCATAGCCTCAATATTATAATCCTTCAGCCTTCATGATGTAAAGAAAAATAATCCTAAAAGTTTGTGTAAATACATTTTAGTTAGTTTGAGAAATTAAGTTTTATAATATCTTTGCAAAATCTTCATTTCAACATAATTATAGCAGGGGGGATAAAATTTATTTATAGACTATTCAAGTTGTGCTTGCAATAGCAGGAATTGAAAAATCTCCTTAAAATTTTGTTTTGTGACAATAAAAAAATTCACTTAATGACAGTGATGCACAATATAAATTTGTTTGCGTGAAATAAAACATTCATACAATTTAACATTAAGAGATCTGAATTCAATTTATCATTTTGGTAAACCTCTATGTCTTTGACTATGACGCTATTATTTAAAAAACTATGCAGCTTTAACGAAACTAAAATTTTACTATAAAGTGTGATGTCATATTCCTAAAAAAAGGTTCATAGGTATTTACAATATCAACTAGAGTCAAAGTAATATATTTGCTAAAAAGCTAATAATAGTAATAATAATAATAATAATAATAATAATAATAATAATGTGGGGAGGGAGCCCAGTTGGTAAAGACGCAGATTGGTAAGCTGAGGTTAAGCAACTGTGATCGTGGATGACTTAGCTCACAGGGTAGGAAGCACTCTAAAGCCTTGGTTAGCAACTTCCTAGGACAAGGGCAGTCCAAAATGAAAGCTCATGGGGCAGGAAAATCTCTTAAGCCTTGGTTGGCAACTACCTAGGACAATGTGAGTCCAAAATCAAACACAATTCTAATTACTGACGACAAATCATGAAAGAGAAAAGGCCCTCAGTCTTCAATGGTAAGAGGGTGCTAAGAATATCCGGACAACAGGCGGACTCCACAATCGGGAGTGTGGACTCGAGAAGTGGCATTATAGGATCCACACAGACCAATAGACAACGGCACAAGTGGACAGATGAGCAGAAGAGGACAGCATTGGAGTGTTACAGAAGAAGCAGGCCAGATGAGAGGGGTTACAGGAAGAGAATGTTGAAAGAATAGAGGAAGGCAGGAACGAGATTAGAAATGACAGATCAGAGGCTTGCAGGACATGTGCAAAAGTTACAGTTGGATGAGAGTAAAGAGAAAAAGGGGTAAGCAAAAGGAAGATGAAGTGGTAGACGGTGGGACAGAAGTGGCGGAAGCAGCAGAACCAGTGGACGCAGAAACTGAAGGAAAAGATGAAGGAAGAAATAGGTGAGAGAACTAGCGTGCCAGTTCCAAGAGGAGTTAAGAAAAGCAAGCAAGCAGTAGAGACAGCAAAGATCAATAAAGTGTTAGAGAGGATAGATGTCAGAAGTGTCACAGAAGTAAATAGCTTAGTGTATGCAGGTGCATGGGAATTGCTGAAGAATGTAGGCGTGGGCATGCAGAAGAAAAGGCGACTTGAAGGTAAGGGAAATAGAAAGCCAGCATGGGAGAGAAGAATTGAGAATAAAGTGGCAAAGATTAGTCCCCAAATAGGGAAGATCGGGATAAGTAAGGCGGTTCAGGACAGGTGCAGGGTAGGTAAAGGGAAGATTATAGAAACTGCAAGAGAAGAGCTAAAGCAGAGATTAGTTGCAGAAGCTGAGAAACTAAGAAAATATAAGCGGAGAGCAAAGTAAGCATAAGACAACATGAAGTTTGAGGCCCAAGAAGGAAGATTCTATAAAGAANACAAGTGGACAGATGAGCAGAAGAGGACAGCATTGGAGTGTTACAGAAGAAGCAGGCCAGATGAGAGGGGTTACAGGAAGAGAATGTTGGAAGAATGGAGGAAGGCAGAAACAGGATTAGAAGTTACAGAGCAGAGGCTTGCAGGACAAGTGCGAAAGTTACAGTTGGATGAGAGTAAAGGGAAAAAGAGAGTTGAACAGGCTAAGCAGAGGGAAGATGAAGTGATAGACGTTGAGGCACAATTGGCGGAAGAAGCAGAACCAGTGGACGCAGAAACTGAAGCAGCAATCAAGGAAAAGATGAAGGAAGAAATAGGTGAGAGAACTAGGTTGCCAGTTCCAAGAGGAGTTAAGAAAAGCAAGCTAGCAGTAGAGACAGCAAAGGTCAATAAAGTGTTGGAGAGGATAGATGCTAGGAGTGTCACAGAAGTAAATAGCTTAGTGTATGCAGGTGCATGGGAAGTGCTGAAGAATGTAGGCATGGAAATGAAGAAGAAAAGGCAACAAGAAGATAAGGGAGACAGAAAGCCAGCATGGGAAAGAAGAATTGAGAATAAAGTGGCAAAGATTAGGCAGCAAATAGGGAAGATCAGCACAAGTAAGGCGGTGCAGGACAGGTGCAGGGTAGGTAAAGGGAAGATTATAGAAACTGCAAGAGAAGAGCTAAAGCAGAGATTAGTTGCAGAAGCTGAGAAACTAAGAAAATATAAGCGGAGAGCAAAGTAAGCATAAGACAACATGAAGTTTGAGGCCCAAGAAGGAAGATTCTATAAAGAACTAGATGCAGGAGAAAAGGCTACAGCTAGAGCAGGCGAGGATGCAGTAAGGTTCTGGGAGAATATATGGGGAAGTGAGGGACAAGAGATAGAGAGTGATCAGACAAGAAGAAATAATTACAACTGGAAAGCCGAAGAAGGCTCTAAAGAAGATGATACCAAAGGAGCAGAAGGGATGTATGACAAAGACGAGAAAATGTAAAGATCAGTTGACGGGCAGTAGTGGAGAATTGTAGAAGAAGGAAGACAAACTTAGCAATGGCATGGATAGACTACAAGAAGCATATGACAGCATATCACATAGGTGGGTATTGAGGACGCTAGAGACCAATATTGTTTCACGGAAATGGGTTGAGTTTCTAGAGAGGAAGATGGGATAGAAGAGTAGAAGTAAGTGATAAGTGTAGGCTATGTAAGAAAGAGGCGGATAGCAGGGTCTGAGAAGTTGGCGCAGAATGATTATAAGTTCAGGCATGGAAAGTTGGGAGGAATGGTACACTGGAGCTTGAGCAGGCAGCACGGGTTAGAAGCAGGAGACAAGTGGTATGAGCACAAGCCACAGGGCATCATAGAAAATAAGAATTGTAAGATACATTGGGACTTCAACATCCAGACAAGCAAGGTAATAGACGTAAGCAGACCAGACATAGTAGTGGTAGACAAAGAGAAAAGATTAGGAGCAGTGATAGACATAGCAGTACCAAAAGACAGGAATGTAGAAAGCAAGAAGAAAGAGAAGATAGACTAGTATAGAGAGTTAGCAGAGGAAATAGAAAGGCTGTTCAAATTGAAGATGGTTAAAGCAGTAAGTAAGAAGCATAAGAAATACTTGGAGTTGAGAGTACCAAAGCGGGGAGGAGCAGTAGCACAGAAGGGAGCATTTTTAGGAACAGCAAGAGTCCTGAGGAAAACTCTCAGACTCTTTGGGAACTGGTGAGTTCCCCGAGCTGAGAGGGATACCAGCATGAAGCTGTAAGAAGAAATGAAATAATAGTAATAGTGATAAAAATAATCTTAATATTAATAATAAAATAATAATATTTATTTTTTAAAATTCTCTGTACAAAAAATCATTATACAAATAATGTTAAACATTTATTAAGATTTTATAAACAGTATTTTATTATTCAATGATTAAGCTTGCTCGGTGGAATTCATTAAATTCTTTGGTATTTTAATTAGGTGATTTTTCTTTGTTTCAAATTTATTTTAACATTTCTTTTAAAGTCTTTTTCTTGCTAAGTTGAGGTGGTAACACATAGGTCAATACGAAAATGATTAAAAGCGTTCTTAAGTTTAGGTTTTCTGTTTAGGGTTTCTGTTTTTAAGTTTACCTTAAGTGCTATTTGGATTTTTTCTGTCTATTGGGAAGCCCTAATTCCCTTCAGTCTTAAAAATTTGAAATAAATACATTAAATGTTCCATTATATAGATATCTTTACAAACATTTCAAATACTTTCTCATGATATTTCAAAGGCTACTGGTAATCCTCAGCAATACGTTAGGCAATTTCGTCATCTCTTAGGCCAAAATATGTTTATCGAACAACCCACCTTTATTTATATTTGGATACTCGAAGTAATAGTGTCAATTGAATATTTAAAAATATCAATTAACGAAATTTGTGAAACTTGTCTAGTATATTTTCAAACAATTTTAAAAAATATTTGTGATATATTTGAATCTTCAGGAAGTGTAACTTTAGGAACAATACTATCGCTAGCATGTGAATCGTTTCTGAGTTGTAAATGGTACGAAATTATTTTCTTAAGCCATCCGACTCAAAGTAAATAAATTATGATTTACTAAAATTATTGAATAATTAATGTAAATTCGTAAAAGTCCATAAAATATAATAATAAGAATAATATTTCTTGTATATGCGCACAAAAGCTTACAAATAATTCTAGTGTGCTACAAATAAGATCATACTATAGATTCGAATCAGAAAGCTGTTCAGTGAATAAGTAGTGTTTCAGACCATTTTTGAATAGAATAATATTACGTTCATTTCTAAGATGAAATGGAAGATTGTTAAAACGCTTAGCACCACTATAGGAGAAATTTCATGGTCACGACCGAGAGATTTTGGAATGATTAAGGTCTTTCCATTTATTGTTCTTTTGGTTTCATCATTTAACTTGAGTAACTCCGATATGTAATGTGGACCCTTGCCATTTAGAGACTTCCAAATAATTAGACATACTTTATAAGTAATCCTTTGAGGAATTTTTAACCAGTGTAACTGATAAATATGAATATAAATTCAATTAATAGACCATTAGCAAATGCTAACAATAAAAATAAGTCATCAACATAACCAAACAAATGTACCATGATGTCAATAAAAGATGGCGTTCTCAGTCTCCAATGTGCACGTTCTGCATTTAGTTAATTTATTCTTGGCCTTAAAATAAGTCTATTCGAGATCCCGTTGTGAAATCAAAGACAGTTGCAACTCTCGATGTATTAATGGTATTCACACCCAAATATCAGAAAACGAAAGACTTCACTATAAAATACAGCACTATAATATTTTTTTGTAAAAGCATTATTTTGAAATAAGTTATTGCATTTAATTCCACTTGACTTGACGAACGTCAAGCAACTGAAAATTGTGTTTAAGTGGCTATTTGGTTAAACAGATAGTTCGAAAAATCATATATAGAAAATGTAATATCAAATATTTAGATTTTCCATTGAGGTCTGATCAACCAAGTTGGCCTCTAAAGTTTGTCAGTGACAATCACAAGAGATTGTTGAGTGCTGAACAAAGACAACTGGAAGTACTCCAGAAAAAAAAAGATGAATCCGATTACTCGAGCGAAGATATAATGTGGCATCAGAATGCGATGGACTTCTATAAACAGCAGATGGAAGAGCTGGATAGTAAGGTAAACCTACTAAGAGCTAAGAGATATCAACCACAAATGGACTATTTAAATGAAGAAAATCAATCACTCAAAGTAGCATTAGATGGTCAGCAAAGAATCTTTAATCAGTATTGCGAACTCAGTGAGCGATGTAATAAGTTAGAAAAGCTTACTAGGCAGCAAACAGAAATAATTACAAGTTTACAAAATTTGCTGAATGAGCGAGATCGCAAGTATAAAGATGACATCCTAACAATAAAAAAAGAGTTTATGGATGAAGTAATGAAACTGCGACATCACTTTGACATGCAACAAGATCAATCAAACTATAGAAATCAAAAGTATAATTTACAGAGATATGAATCTTTACCACCTCCGATTAATAAACATCGCAGTAGGACCATGCCACCTGTATACAAAGTACAACATGCAGCGCAGTACGAAGTTTTTGATGGAGACAGTGTTGATGACAGAAACCTTACATCACAGTATGATTCCCAATCTATTCAAAGCGCAGGCACCATGGGTCATATAAACAGCATAGAGCAGAAAATGCAAGAGCTGAAATTAATGACAAATATGCTATAAATTTTAACTAAGCATTTAATTTGTTCACTTGTGAAGAAAATTAGGTTCTATTAAAGTATATTTAGTTAAACATGCATATAATAGTAGTTTTAAGAAAACTATGATGGTATTAATTCCATTCGATAATATTCAAAACTTTAAGGTTTTTGTAATTAAAATTATCTTAGTTTATTATATTTTAATCTCTTAATGTTATAAGAAACATCAATTAAATACAAATAATGAGTTTTAACAGCCATTCCTTTAGTAAAGAACTAAATCTCTCGACAATCAATCTAAATTTCATTACACTGAAAGTTACTTCATAATTACTTATTTTAATTAAAGTAAAAAGAACAATTCCTTACATGAAAATGTAACACCGAGAGATTTCGCCAACTCTGCGAGAGTGACGTCCGGAAATTCTACGTGGATCTGTGCCGCACTTTCTTCATTGAGAAGAGTGCATTCCATTTTACATAGATCACAATTAAATAATAGTCTTGTTCAAACACTCTATTCGTCAATGCTGAGACCAAATTAAGAAGTTTAAAATACTTTTAATATTTCTTTTCCACTTTGTCTTCAGCTTAGCCATTTAAGCGTGAAAAGTTAATTAATGCATGTACAGTATATCTAGAACCCAGGAAACGCAATGTTATCCGCTAATTTGTGGAATAACATATATTTTCGTCATTTAAAATTAAAAAATTATGGTCAACAATTGTTACAATAATATTTCTGGAAATATAAATTATTGTTATTTTTGAATGTCAAACTCTGGTTATAAATATGAATTTTAAAGAAAAATATACACGATACCTACAACAGACTATCAACGTAAGATGCCATTCAAGCTAATATTGAGCTTGTTTCGAGTAATCGAAATGTCGATTTGAGTTTTTCGAACTCGAATAGAATTTTGAGTATTCACAGAACCCAATTTTTTAGATTTTAATCTGTATAAAGTGATACCGTAAGATGGGGTGACTTTTGCCGTTTTCGGAAAAATTGTAAAAACATGTTTTTTATTGAAATGAGAACAACTCATGAACTCATCAACAATGGAAACTCTCAAGGCACGCATCATGGAAGAGTGTGCACGCTTTACAGTCGAAGAATTTGCTGCGGCTGTGTTCAGTTTGACAGCCCGAATAGAACTGTTGCTTACACAGAATGGAGGACACATTGAGCATCTGCGATAATTTTGCATAAAACTACACATCTATATGTATAATAAAACATTGTTTGCATTTTTTACCTTTTATAACTGTGATTTAAAAGCTGCGCTCATTATGAGACAACCTGTATTTGAAAGTACTACTTTTAAGTATAACAGTTGCTACAGTTCTATCTTCGACTTTGCACAACAATTACAAACGCTTAATAGCTTGTCGAATGATTTGTTAAGAGCAGCTAACATCATATGATGAGAATCCATGCCATCATTGAAGGCAATACAATACAAGTGATGCGGCCAAAATATCTCCTTCAATGTAGACCAATTGGGGTGACTTTGGCGACCAAACAGCACGATTACATTGAAAGTCAGTGACTGGATTGTCATAAACTATCCTTGTGGGAAGAGAACAAATATACGATATCAAGAGTCAAAGTATATCTGACCGTAATGCACCTAGATCTGTCAATAACGGAATCCGAGGCCTTATTATATTTATTTCAAGTTACTTTCCTTAAAGAGACTTCTCAATTCTCAAGCAGTTTCTACCGATCAGATTGTAACACTCTACGTTAGATGGTGTGTACCAGACAGTGGCGGCTATTATGCAAAAGCCAGACAAGTAAATATTTTTAAGCAACCAAATTAGTATAAATAATAAACCTTAAAAAGTCTATTTATATTTAAAACACCCGAAACGATTTTTTCAGAGATATTTATAATATTATTATTATAAAAATAATATTAGTCCTGCAGTTAATTTAATAAAACATTTTTAAGAAAACTTACTAATAATGTCTGTAATTTTTTCCCTTCTAATCGACTCTTCTTGCATTTGTTTAAGTTTTTTTTTAAACAAAAAATAGTCGTTCTGCAGATGCTGCTCAAAATCCAATAGTTTGCATTAAGATAAATTATTTAAAAATTTCAGGGAAGGGGTCGACAAATCATGCATTTCAAAATATCGAATACAAATTTTGTCGATTTACAATTGGAGTCATGCCAATGATCGCAAAGTTGAGATTAATTACAAAGTTTTTCAAGATTGAGAAAATTGGAATATAAATTTAGAACAGAAAATGGCAGCTGAGGGTAATCACATTTAAATTTCAATTGTTCAAAGTTTTTAAAATATAAAAATTCTATAAAACGGCATTTGCATAGGGATGTGAAACTGGCCCCCATTTGAGTGCATAACATATTTCAAATGTATTACTCTTAAATTATCCAAGTTACATTTGATTTTCGAAAAAATTGGTTGCACATTAGTAGAAAAAATTCGTCTTTCATTAACAGTTCTTGTAATACTTGTTACAACCGACGAGAACGGTCGTGTTTTCTATCACTCTACTGACTAAATGTTTACTAATACTAGTAATCATTCTACACTCTTTCAACCATGGACCTCTATAACACTACCAGGATGAGAACCGTGCTTTTGTAAGTGACCAAAGCAGGCTGAATTTACACTAAATCACAGTTAAATTTATCAAACTGTAAACATGTTTACCCAACTTTTTCACTTACATTCAGCCTGCTTTGCTCAATGACTAAGTTCAGTTCACATCCTGGTAGTCTTATAAAAATCCATTATTCAACATGCAATAACGAAATAAAAGATGATACAGCTAAATTTGCATGCATTAATTGTAGCAAAACACTACGTCTTACTAAAAATTGTACTGGTTTTCTTCCAACTGTATAGATGCGATCAAGCATTTTCTACTACTCTGGTCAAAATCCGTTGATAATGGAAACAAAGATGAAATTTCCAAACTGATTCATGGCAAATATACTTTAATGACTCCAAGTTGGAATTAAAAGAAACAACGGCAAAACTCTTAAATTTGATGTTAGAAAATGATTATCTTTTTACGTCCATCAGGGCATCGCTAGTTTTTTGAACACTCACAATCAAATACCATGACCTTCAATCCTGCCGTTACCACAAAAATTTAAAATAAATCATACTTGACAAAAGTTAAATTGATTGACATCCCGGAGAGTTCCAACCCCAAAGGTTCTAACAAAACTCATGATAGTAAAATCGTATCTGATATTTTATCGTTTCTGGGTTTCACTGGTGATTTCCAGAATGAGTTTCGTTTTGGAAAATTCAACAAGCAAATTAATCGCACTACAATTTTGATGTAGTTTCGCCATGGATGAAACGGTTGTTATTATCTAATGCTTATAAATTTAAGGAATTTAACAATTTTAAGGTAATACCTTTCCCGACTTAAGTCCTTCAGATCGACTTATACAAAAATTGCTACTTAATCTGACACCATTTCAAGATGGCAAAGAAGTAAAATCTCAATGACTATCCAATAACATTTTGTGCTTTGATTCATAGTATCTTTTTTAGTAACGCACAATTGATTAGCTACAAAATGGATGTACTTGTAAATTTAAATGATGATCCCGATATAAAGCTAATAGTTGAGACTCATCTTTCAGGTTTAATTACCGACGAAAGTGCATGTTTACCAGGATATAGCATTGAACGCCGTGACCGCCAAGGAAATCCAGGGGGCGGAGTTCTAATTCAAATGAAACCTGGTATACCGTACTCTACAAATTAATGATAACATTGAAGCATATTGGGTAATTATAACACCACACAAGGAATATCAGTGGATGTGTTGTTGGAGTGGCTTATCGTTCTTTCTGGTCTAATTTTTTTAATTAAACATGATTACTCCAACCATACTATTTAGCTAGGAAGAGATTTCAATGATTTTAAGACATCTTTCCTATTTCGCGAATATCAAATGTCTCAATTAGCATCCTTTCATACTTATCATGGCAAAAATTAACAAAATTTTTACTTCCGACAGCGGTATTTTTGGGAAAGCAATTCCATTAGCTAGTCTTGGCGGTGTCTCCATGTATCTATATATGTTCCTCCACTCAAAACCAGTAGCTCAATGTTTAAAAACGTCAGAAACGTGTAATCAATGCCAGTAATTTTAAAAATTTGGAAAAATTTTGCACTTGGTTAGAATTTTTTAATTTAATACATTTATTAATCAGTGGAAAAAATTTTCATTATTTATGGAAAAAACTATTACCTCATTCCTTCGTATCAATACACAACCTCCGTAAAAGTCAAGAGTTTCACTATCCAATTTTATCAAACCGTC
Organism: Hofstenia miamia; assembly: GCA_900660155.1. Lineage (NCBI taxonomy): Eukaryota > Metazoa > Xenacoelomorpha > Acoela > Hofsteniidae > Hofstenia > Hofstenia miamia. The sequence continues at coordinate 940,273 of CABFPE010000088.1, forward strand.
TCCAATAATCCTTTGTATACGTCTAAATCGATAACAATTCTTTCTTGATTCTTGAATGTTGCTTTATGGAAACTAACAATTTACGATTTGTGCAATAGTATGGACATAAATTCATACGATTGAGAATGAAATTTATTTATTAAAAAATTATTGAGTGAGCACTGCTTGCCTTGCTTACACATACAGGCCGCCTATGATACCAGAAGCTGAAAGTGCCTGACATTATATATATATATATATATATATATTTAATTGACATTAATGCAAAAACTTTTCGACTATATTATAGTCATCGTCAGTTAACAATAATTTTGCGGTAATAAAAGCTTACAATATACTAAACTTTATAATTTAATGATATTGCATAGACTAAAATAATTCAATCTCATTCTTGCCTAAATTACATTGTTTATTCATGATGTTTTCTTTGTTATGTTGTTTAATTAATAGAGCCTTACAGATCTTAGTGTGTGTTGCTTTCATGGCTATTTCAAAATTTTCTTTCTTTAATTCATGATGGTGATTGAATATTTCTGTTTTAAGGTGCCCGTTAAGATGTTCTTTAATGCGAATACCAAAATGTCGTTTAGTTTCACCAATGTATAGCTTGTTACAGCTATCACAAGTATATTTGTAAACGATGGATGAAACTAAACATTCTGGGATTCTATCTTTATTCATAAATATATTATTCGTTTGTAATGATGTAAAAACAGGCCTAATTTTAGATAATGTTAAACTTGCATTTATTTTTTTAATCTTTTTCTTAATAATAAATTGTTTGTCTTCAATGTAAGGTAACTTCCAGTATACATAATCTTTACAATTATTTGTCTTTCTCTTGTCATCTATTTCATCATTTGAGTTTAAACATTTAGATGTTATTTCTCTCAACATTTTATTTGGATAGCCATTTTCTTTGAATGTAGAAAATAATACATCTAGGCGCTTTGTCAATAGTTGAAAATTCGATGATATTTTTATGAATCTTTTACATAAGCCTTTTATTGTATTGGTCTTGTATTTTAAAGAACAATAGGAAGTGAATGGTATATATAAACCTGTATTTGTTTTTTTAAAATATACTTGGGATGTAAAATTGCTATTATAATTTTTAATTGTAACATCTAAAAAGTTAATTGAATTTTCTTTTTCTTCTTCGATCGTAAATTTGATATTTTCAATTTGGAGATTTATTTTCTGCAAAAAACGATGAGCTTCTTCTTTGTTATTAAAAATGGCGAATATATCATCTACATAGCGTTTATAAAATGAAAATTTTTCGTTATGGAACTTCGATTCTATCATGTCCATGGCAAAATTTGCCATTAACGGGCCTAATGGGGAACCCATTGCCATGCCGTCTATTTGTTGGTAAATTTCATTATTAAATATGAAAGACGTATTCAAGCAGGCCATTTCTAGTAATTTTTCTAGTGTATGTTTTGAAATTTACAACTGTGAATCGTTTATTGTTCTTAAGATGTGTTTTATAGTCATTTTTACAGGAATGTTTGTAAAAAGACTCTTTACATCAAAGCTTACTAAATATTTCTTTTTATCTCTTTGCGATTCATAAAAATTTTTCAATTCTGAAATAAAATGAAATGTATCTTGCAAATTGTATTGTTTTGGAACATGTTCTTTTAAAATTGTTTCTAACCATTTACTTAAATTATATGTCTGACTATTAATTGATGACAATATTGGTCTAAAGGGTGGATGCTTTTGATCTTTATGTACTTTGGCCAATCCATATAATCTTAGAGAAACTGAACCAATGCTGCGAAATTGCTGATATTGTTCTTCAGAAATTTGTTTCATATTCTTCATATCTAATAACTGCCTATTGAATTTATTCTGAGAACAAAGAAAATGACTTTGCTTGCTTTGTTTGTTTGATAGATATTTAAATTTGGTTTTATCATTGACGATTTTATTCATTTCCTCAACATATTCTGATTTTTTCATGGTTACAATGCCATTACCTTCATCAAATTTGCAAATATAGAGGTCATTATTGCAAGCTAATTGTTTTAATTCAGATAACATTGATTTGATTCTTTTTGGTATTGTAGATTTCTTACAATATAATTTAAATAATGACAATATTTCTTCTTTCAGTGAATTAATTTCTATTGATAAAGAGCCTAGATGTATTATTTTCTACATTCAAAGAAAATGGCTATCCAAATAAAATGTTGAGAGAAATAACATCTAAATGTTTAAATTCAAATTATGAAATAGATGACAAGAGAAAGACAAATGATTGTAAAGATTATGTATACTGGAAGTTACCTTACATTGAAGACAAACAATTTATTATTAAGAAAAAAATTTAAAAAATAAATGCAAGTTTAACATCATCTAAAATTAGGCCTATTTTTACATCATTACAAACGGATAATATATTTATGAATAAAGATAGAATCCCAGAATGTTTAGTTTCATCCATCGTTTACAAATATACTTGTGATAGCTGTAACAAGCTATACATTGGTGAAACTAAACGACATTTTGGTATTCGCATTAAGGAACATCTTAACGGGCACCTTGAAACAGAAATATTCAATCACCATCATGAATTAAAGAAAGAAAATTTTGAAATAGCCATGAAAACAACACACACTAAGATCTGTGAGGCTCTATTAATTAAACAACATAACAAAGAAAACATCATGAATAAACAATGTAATTTAGGCAAGAATGAGATTAAATTATTTTAGTCTATGCAATATCATTAAATTTTAAAGTTTAGTATATTGTAAGCTTTTATTACCGCAAAAATATTGTTAACTGACGATGGCTATAATATAGACGAAACGTTTTTGTATTAATGTCAATTAATTATATGAATCTCAGTAAATTAACGTTTGAATATATATATATATATATATATATATATATATATATATATTTATATAAGTGCTGGATCCGGTCAGGTTAAAACCGGTCCAGTTCGGTCCGGTTTATCTGCAGGAGACGGTTACTCAAGT
>CABFPE010000088.1:1034372-1047487 GCA_900660155.1 Hofstenia miamia
TATCATTTCCAGCATTCTTAGAAGAAGTAAGTAATTCTAAACGATCCATTAATTGTGATGGATCATTGTAGTAGAAAACACTTTGACCCTTAATTATCTTTTTAACTTTTTGATTTTTGCGATTACCTGTAACTCCAGCAAGTTTTACCAGATTCCTAAATACTCTCTTAGACTTTTCAGTGTATTTATCTTGTTTTTTATTATATCTCTTTGTTAAAAGATCTATGAAGGATTGATCAATTGGTTCAGAAATAATTGGTTTTCCATAAGGCATACCATTTTGATCTACATAGTAAGCTTCCAAAATATATTCTCTATATAATTTATCCACATCTATAAATGTAAGTCCAAACATGTTGTCATGAACTTTAAGGGGAAAAGACTTCTTTTTCTTTAGTCCTTTTCCTTGAATGTTTCCATCTATAGGATTCATGAGAGTCAACCAATTGAGTACTTTTCCTAACAAAATCAACAAAATTTCTGTATTTATCTAATTCTTCCCCATCACTTACTAAGACATCATAATGTGCATTATTTTCATCATGTTTATCAACAACTTCATTATAGTCATAAATAATTTTATTATAATGTGCTTGCTCATCATTTGTTAAATTTGTTTTTTGTTTATTAATTTTTTCAAATTCATCAATTTTAACTTTTAACTCATGATATTTCTTTTCCAATATTTTATTTCCTTTGGTTAAACTTGTCTTTTTTATACCATTATCTTTTATAATTTCATCTATTTTTTTAATTATTTCATCTTTTTCTGTATCATTTTTTGTTTTAAGTTCATTTGGTAAAATTAAGCTATATTTATTTAGAACATCTATATCAAAATTGGTTTCAATTTGTGGAGCCTTTGTTTCTGTTTCTCCAAGAGAACTTTCATCTCCAAGAGAACTTTCATCTTCTAACTGTTGTAGATTATTAAGATTATATGGCTTCCAATCCTCTATTGCATCTTGTAATTGCCTTTGATTTTTTCTCATTTGAACTAATTCATTTGTTTGATCCCTTAGATTTTCTTTAATGACATTTGTTTGATCTTTTAACAGATCTCCTTGATCTGAAATAGTTTTTGTAATAGGTTTGTATGTTTCTTGTAAGTTGTACTGAACTTCATTTTGTTGGTTAATGTAGTCACGTTTTTGTTGTAAAATCTTTTTTTCTTGCTTACTGACTTCATCTTCAAGATTTACTAGTTTTCTATATTCATCATAATCCATTATTATATAATTATTTTAGAAAATATTTTTCATGCAATACAGGACATGTTGTCCCTTTGCTAATGCAATACAGTACATGTTGTCCCTTAACTCCTAAAATAAAGGACACTTTGCTGTGTGCTTATTACAAAGTTTCATTAAAGTTTTTATGTACTGTCTTCTTTTCTTTGTTCACAAAAAGAAAGTCATAATTAGACAAACTTTCAAAAGGTCTGGATTAAAAGAATTATCCTTAGCAATTGAATTTTTATCACGATTATCTACAGGAGTGTATAAAACCATGTGTGTACAATTTGTCCTTATTTTCTTTGGAACATTGTAATAAGATTGTGAAATATATATTGCTGATATGTTCTGATGACGACCATCAGTGAAATGATTTGCAATTTTATTCTGTGTCTTTTCTGGGGCATTTACAAGGTCATCAAAGATAACTATTTTTCTACCTGTTGTGTTACCAACTAGGTTCTCATTAGTGTTTTTTAGAAATTTATATATATATAATATACGTCGTTTGCGTGAAGCTTTACTCGGAAAAATTTAGGGCTAATTGATAGAAACTTGAAAATTAAGTATATAATAGATATATACATTTTAACACTTTACTATGCTCTTTATTTTGAATTATTTGTCCTTTTCAAGTTCTTGCAAAAATGCGTTGTTTTCAAAATCTTGAGTATTGCAAAAATTCAAGCATCTCATTGCTAAAAATCCTTTGTCCCCAAAGTGAGAATATGAAACATTTTTTAATTAAATCTTGTTTAGTTAGTTTAGTAAATTTTACACTAGGAATGCCTCGAAAAGACTTTTCACAGATCACAATTTTTCAATTTCATTAATTTTGACTAAGTGGCAGTTAGAAATGAAATTTAACAGCGGCGGTGGCTCCAGCCGCTTGCCCACACTTCTAATTTCTACAGAGATCATGAATACTACCTGGCAAATTTGTAGAATGAAATTTGGATTGATTCAAAACAAGATCGACCATATGATAAAAAAATCACGTGTATATATTAACTCTCAACTAGCCAATTATTTTAGAACATCATCAAGTCATTGCTCTACATTTTGTAGATGTCAATACATTTATTGGAAATTGTATAATTTAATGTTAAAAGTAAACTTTGTATTCAGCGTACAGCTACATTAAAGAAAAATATACAAGCTGTACTATTTATTCTCAAATGCATTCAGTTGATCAAGGCCTATTGAAAATACGGCCTGACAATTAGCAGTAATATATTAATGGGGTCAGAAAAAGACTTCACCAGAGACCAGCATTTGATGTAACAATAAGTCACTGTAACTCACCATATCAAAGAATTCGCTATTTTACACGTCTCTGCGTTTTTTTAGCATTTGGATATTGTAAAAACTACTTTCAAATAAAATGAGGCCATTAACAATAAAAAATCTTTTTCAATTAAACAATTTAGGACTTGACAGCATAAGAATTACAGGATATAAACCTATGCAATCAAAAATGCAGATTTAATTTTTCTACTTTCAAATGCAATATTTCTAGAAATGGAATACACTCCTTTAATTATAAAAGATTCAAATTTGTTTGGTTAACCCTTTGTTTACTTTGAAGCCAATGGAATTGGATAAATCCAGTGTGGCTAAAGTGAAATTAAACAAAAATCAGATGATTTTCTCATTTGAACTCGACCTAGATCAAAGGAATATTCAGTGTGATTTTCTCATTAAATGTTTCTCCTTACATGTTTTGTAATATTTATTCTCCTTGTCTACACATTTGATGACTTCTGTTCTACTACTTGTTTTGAAATGTCCTTCCTCCACGGCGTGCCATTACTTGATAAATGCTATACCTGAACATTGCTTGTACAGCATGTAGCTAAATATTTATTAAAAGAAACACTAGTAGTGCCTTCAATTTCCTCTTAATCATTTACAATTTCAATATATCTGCATAATATATTTTGATCGAATTTCTCAGTACCACAATTTGTTTACATAATTCTGTTCATGCAAGGTGCAGAGCAGAATCTTAAGGTGTTTACAGACGAGCATCTTTTTGATGTATGCTAATTTGAATGATGTGCGTTCAGACGAGAATCTTTTTGAAATATATCAAATCATATACATCAGAAGGTTCTCGTCTGAACGCACCTTTAGGAAAGTATTTGTTCTAAAAATTAATTACTTCCAAGATTTTGAAAGTATATTTGCAATTGTAATAATTTGAATAACCGTTATTTTTTTCAGCAAATGAAATTTTTGGCACTGTACTATGCAGTGTATATGTGTGATTGACAATTTTCTATTAACATGCAAATTCCCATTAATTATTAGGGAATTCTTAAATAATGTCTTTACAAATTTATGGAAAATATTTGGAAAAATTAATCATCAAAAACCTTAGTCGAAAGTTAATGTTATCGATCGATCTGGTATTATTCAATAATCTTCATAACAATTTCTGTGATATATATTTTGCCAACAATATTTAGACCTTGCTTCCACCTATCTCTGCTCTACCACAATTTGTTTTTCACAGAATATCAAGTACATGTATTTCTATTGATAGGACTCATACTTTTCGCAACAAAGTTTTTCTGTACTGCTTTCTTTGAAAACGAAGTTTAAGAGAGATTATTTCATTTAGGTTTCACTGAAATATGAAGTATATAACACATGCACATATTTTATCAAATGCAGGTGACATATTTGCTGGTAGCTTCAATGATATTTCATAATGTATTTACAATGCATGGATTTGGAGAAATGTATTGAGGTATTGTTTGGGTTACAGCTAGGGTTTCATGGTTCCTAATATAGTAGCATTATACTACTAATATTAATACTAGTACAGTGAATAGCTTTTCATAAAACATTTCAAATATGCATAATATCCATATAAAATTGTGGTTAACCCCTTTAGGGTTAATGGCTACTTACCACAGTAAGTAATTGTTAGTATAAACAAGTTTTATAGAAAGTACTGCCAAAATACAAGATCATCTTTGACAATTGAGATTAAAAGAGATAAGGAACTAATGAATTCAAACTTGAACATAGAGAAAATGAAATGAAAAAATTACAAACTATTTTGCTCAATAACTTCTTGATGTTTTAATTTAGTGAAGTCCGAGTCACAGCTGCAATCCTTACATATACATTTATGCAGTGCTTTCAATTCAAATTTAACTTTTCAAATTTTCATACCAAGCTTTTACACTTTATGTGAAATATCTTGTTTTAAAGCCAAATTTTGAAATATTTCTAAAATCAAATTTCAAGACCAATTTTAAGCTCCGCGAGCAAACTCGGCTTTTCCAGTCTTATTAAGCCAATATTATAGAATAGAACAAGTTTTTTTATTGCTAAGACACTTATTTGGTTAATTAGACAATACTTTCTTGGAAAAATCGTTTGAAAAATCACAAAGGGCCCCCAACCAGAAACTGCTCGACATTGAAAATTTTTTATATATTGACCTTAGCAGGTATGGTTCTTTCAACTAGGCCCTATATGCGTTCTCAAAATGTATGCAATAATACATTGACTCCATGTATAGAATGTGTTTCAATATTTATTATATTTCAAATGTTAATGAGTTCAATTGGATTTCTAAAATGTATCTGAGTTTTGAACTTTTCAATTGAAATTAACCTAACAAATTAAAAAGCAAAATTTCAAATTTTTACTGCTAAGTACAAATGAAAAAATTTTCTCTTCACGGTGAAGGTTCTCTTTCAAAGTTAAACTTTTTTTTCAAAATTGCTACTTTGATTTTCCAACGTTAAAAAATTATTGGGATAATTTTTTTCACGCACTTTTTTCAAAATGCATATTATTGGTGTTGAGGTGAGTATTCAGATATTTTAATACTCAAAAATTATCTGCCACGTTCTTCACAATATACCAGATATAATCAGTATTTCAGACATGTTGTCCTGCTGTTATTGCAAAATTTTCAGAATGAAAACATTTGAAATTATCGTTTTCCAAATTTTCTAGCATCTTAGTTCTGAAATATAGCTTCTAAAATAGACCAATGTAATATTGCAGATCAAAAAGAATAGCTTTTTAAATGACTTGCACAAAATGCATTTCACCGATCTAATTATCAATGCCCAGAAAACCTAATAAAACATAAATTTTAAATGTTTTTACAACCTAACTCATATATATTTACCGGTACATTTTCATTATACATGTGATCTATCAAATTTTAGTTGCTAAAAACTAATTTATGTTACTTTTTACTACTGAAAAATGATGATGCAGTTTCCTATATAGTACAAAAATTAAAGAATTTTATAACAATTAGTTTGCAATAAACTAATAAGACAACAAATTGCGAAAACTGATAAAAATAATTACTAACACTACAATTGTTTTAACGCAAATTGTGAGTTTCTGCATTGTCAAGTTCCTAGAATGATCGTGGGTCTAGTTAAGTACAGTGGTAATCACAATTGCCCCAGTGAAAGTATTTAAAAAGCTTTTTTGAATGAGAACTACTTTTCGGCAGACGTGATAAGTTTAGAATGAGTAGGCAAATTAAAATATAACATTAACATAATTTATAAGAATTTTTTATTTACATAAATGTAAGGGTATGAGGAATTTAATATCTCAATTTAACTGTCATGAAATGCTGGAATTTATCATACATTCACCAACTTATTAATATATGCATACATGAAGGCTTTGTCAAACTAGAGAAAAATTACAAGTTTAACTATTTATTGACGTAATACATCAGAGCACACATCATTCAAAATATTTGAGTTTCTAGCATTTCAAAGTTCTTAAAATGACAATGCTTCTAGTTAAGTACAGTGGTATTTACAATTGCACCAGTAACCAGATATGGATCACAGTTACTCGCTGGTCGTCTATCTTCCAGATAACCCTTTCCATTAAGAGCACACTGACGAGGTATTCTTATGCTGGCCATTCTATTTGCAACACCGAAGGAAAACTGACTATAATGAGCTGTTTCATGAATGCCAGTCAATCTATGCTTGTTGTCTTCACCTTGGTTGAGATCATAGACTTTCATGTGCTGTTCATGGACAAGAGAAAGCTTTTCAATGGCTTGGTCGATTTCGCTAAAATATTGAAATTAAAAGTAAGATAGACCTATTACATACATTTTACAATTCTTCTGCCGCTGTGCAAAAAATGACAAATGACTTACATTCTTCCGTTATCTTCCCGCATTTTCAATGTACTGTAGTTAGTATGGGCACCTGATCCATTCCATTCATCATATGGTTTAGGATTTAAGTTTATGGTAACACCAAAGTCTTCAGCAACCCTGTGAAGTAAATACCTCGCCATCCAAAGGTGGTCTCCCATTTCAATTCCTTCACAAGGCCCGACTTGGAATTCCCATTGACTAGGCATTACCTCCGCATTTGTACCAGAAATTTTAACACCTGCTTTTAGACATGTTTTGTAATGGGCTTTCATTACTTTACGCCCAAAAACCCGATCTGCGCCAACAGCACAATAATAAGGTCCTAAATGATTCAATAGTATTCTTTGAAAATATCCTTAAATATCATACACTGTAAGAAAATATCCAATTATAAATGTGCTCAATAGATTTTAAGGTCACATTTTTCATATTTCATGATATGAATTCGGCTATGCTTCTGTCATCTCCGTGGTACCGTTACAACTCATTCATTTTGAAATTTTACAATTGATAGGAAAATCAGCTTTCTATTGAGAAAAGGCCACTTTAAAATAAAATGAGAACCTCACGTTTAAATGCCATGTAGATAAATTTAGTAAAAATTGCCCCCTACTATAATTTTAAGTAGAACAAATGCAATTTCAAAAAAAATGAATTCTTTTCAATCTTCTCTTAATCGTACTATTTCAACTTGAAATCAATAGAAAATCAGAAAATAATGTTTCAAAATATCACTAAGTATTGAAGCTACTGTTGATCCAATCAAACGAAAATAACAAAAATTATCAAATTTTGAAAAGGAAATGATGTGTTTAAATAGCAGCCTTGGTCTATGGAATGTCAAATGCTTGATACATTGCTTCTATAGAGAAGTGCATTAGGTTAATAACAATGTCATAAGCAATTGAAATAGTATATGTATTTCAATAATTTAACCTTTCTTGCAATTTGTTAGAATTAATCAAATTTCTTTGTTAAGTTATAAGAAATTCAAATCATTATCATTTAAAATTAATTTCAAATACAGGAATTTGGTAGGATTGTTACATGTACATTGAACAATAACTACGTTTGTTTTGGGTTCTAGATACTCACATGAATCAAAGCCCCATACATTTATTAAGTACATGAATAATTCTTGTACAATAAAATAGAATATTACGGAATGCAAAGATTGTGGTTTTGACGTCCTAGAGTGCTCTTCCATTGGCATTGTTATACATATGAAAAAAAGACTGTATAAGTGATAATATAAAAATAGAACTCATATATTTACTATTTTCAAATGTGTATTTTTAAAATACAAAACATTTTTCTATGATGAGAATAGTATTACATTGCTGGTAGCTAGATACAGTAAATTTACTCAGTTGTAATATTCGTAGAAATCTAAAAACCGTATATGATTACACTAATCTTTTAGAATAAATAAACCAATTGAATTTAACTAATGATGACTGAACTGGGTTTTCGCGATGTTGTAGAAGTAGGCTAAGCTTAATTTATTACCTTGTGGGCCGGGAAAACCATTTTTTGGCCAACGAAATGGTCTGTTATCACTGCCAAAAATAACATATTCTTGTTCTATTCCAAACCAAGGGTGAGATGACTTCGCCTTTTCCATTATCTAATCACAACTAGGATAATTTACGAAATGCATATATAACATAAAATAGATTAAATTCAACGAGTTACATTCAAAGCATGATAAAACGTGTACCTCTTGGCACTTCCTACGGTGATTGGTGTCAGCTGGTGAGCCATCATGAGTCAACACCTCAGTAAGTACAAGTTTTGCATTGCCTCCAAAAAAAGGATCGTCGAAAAGTGCAACTGGAATGAGTAAGCAATCTGAGTTTAAACCAGAGGCCTGTCCTGTGCTAGAACCATCGAAATCCCATCTTGGACAATCTGAAATGGAAATCGATTATTGAATTAACTTATTATTTATGCATTAGAGGCAGAAAACCATTTTATAATTATACCGGCTAGATTCTGTGTTTCCAGATTTATTTTGTATCATTATTCAAACCTTTTGTTTTAAATGTGTAAATATTTCTCTAATGTTTTGAAAAATCATAAGCATATTGTTTTTATATTGCTTACTACAAAGAATTTTACTGAAAATCTTGAGTGGTCAACATCATGTTACTTATATCTAAGCATTTACGTTTCTAAGATATGATATCCTTAGGTACGTCTTTACTGCATTGATATTTAACGTCATGTAACATTTGGCTAAATTTTACTAATAACATTATTTTTGTTAAATCATGAATGGTTAATTCTTTACCTGAGGGTACTTTTGGAACAGAAAGCAGCGTTCTCGTTTTGGATCGAAGATGGTTTCCAGTGTTGTCAATCCAAACATATGTGACTACACAGCCTTTATCATCTGTTTCGAGGTCTAAGTAGCGGGAGAGAATGTTAGAGCTTAAATCTAGCATCATAAAGTAGAATGATTTTCTGAGCAAGTGGTCAACCTATTTATTGTATACTATTTAATAAATACAAACAAAATTTTTGGAAGATCAAAATATTGATAACTTTTGAGAATATTTATGTTTGGTAAATAATTTCATTGTTAAGATTGACAAAGGAACGATAAAAGACATTTTTCAATGACAGGCAAAGTACAATGCTAAATTTAGTATTTCTTAATCTTCCAAAATAAATACATGAAAAGAAGCATAATATGAACATTAATTTGTTAAGGAAATATACATTGTAGCAATATCAATGGGCTGTTAGACTGATTTATGCTTATAATTTCACATGGTTTTTACAATTATAAATGAGATGGAAGTTCTAGCCCTATATATTTAATATATAATAACATACCAAATTACTATAGTACAACAAAACATTTTCAGGTAATTAGAAAATTTATCTTTTTTATTCTATTTGAGATCATTGACAAGATTTGAATAATCCAAATTACAATAAATCAGTTAAATTCTGATGGTCTTATATCTTCTCACTATATGCTGTAGTGTAGACTACATATAATATAATGTAACATATTGTTGTAATTAAATTCCAACATTAATTATACATTTTCAGGAGATAATGCTCAGTACTACCATCTTAATATTTCCATTCCAATGGCAATAGTCTTCTTTGTTAGTCCTTTTGCCTACTATGGCGAGCATTTACATTATTAATAATAGTTCTGCAGAATTTTCAGAAAAAAAATTTGCATGTAAGATAAACCAAGGAAAACAGCTTTTGCTTGTGAGAACATTAGTAAAGACTTGGGTTTGAAGATCTCTGAATAGATTTGCAGCATCTTAAAATGTTGTATTTATAATAAGAATGTAATATTTTTGAAGTATTTTTTGCATTTCTCATAAATACACAGCTTTTTTATAAGAATAAGTTAATAATTTTTGAGATTCTCAATTATTGGAAAACCAGCTAAAATGATTTTTGTACATTCCTCGATTCTCATTTAGAAATCAATTTTTAATTCATAAAAGTTCTTTAATTACGCCGTTGACATGCAAAAAGATAGCACTTTTTTTCTAATGAGTGAGATTAGATAAACAGCTAAGCATTAAAAATATTTAATGGAAATGCAGATTATCTTGCAATGTTTAGAAGTTGTGAGCATTTTTTGTTGCGAGAACCCGAGACTTAATTGTATTAAAAGCAAAATATTCGTTTTCCTTCCAATTATGTAAAAAACAATTGATTAATGACATTTGCATTTATGATTTATGTCTCTCTGTTTGCCTAAACAATTTATGTAAGCACTTGCATTGACATTGAAGTTATCAGAATTCACATGCACTTAATGAAGATCCTTATCACTGTTCAATTACTAAGATTTATTGAAAATTGTTTTGATGTGAAATTTCAAAATTGCAAATAGTGCGTAAGATAGGATATGCAAAGTTTGCATACTTTTACAAATACCTGTATTCAATATCTAATGCATTTGTAAATGTTCTTTTCGCATCAAAGCAAACATCTCTTATTCTCAATTTTCATAACTTATTTTTCATGCATAGTGAAGAATAAAGACGAACTTTTAGATGATGGGAACATTCACTTATCTATATTAATAATGACCATCCTTCCAAATGGCATTTAATTAATTATTTAATAATAATAGTAGTAATTGTAAGAGTCAAAGCAAATTTATTCTTGAAAGAGATTAGTGCAAGACTATAACTTACAAGCTATTTACAAAGTAATAATAAAATGAAATCTAATGTAAACGTGTGTGTGTGTGTGTGTGTTTCCTTGGATTTTCTAGCGCTATGCAAAATTTTCAAATGTGGGTAATATGTTATTGACGTAAAGAATGCATTGTTTCTGAAATAGGAATGTTCTTGTATTTTTTGTTCGATTTGAATTTCATGCTCTAATTACTCCATATCTTAATTGCTGTGTGGTAAAAGCTATAATAATATATATTTATATATATATATATATATATATATATATATAATATAAATGTATGTTTGTGTGTTTGGATTTTCTGAGGTTAAATAAAATTTTCTATTGAGTGTAGTGTATTATTGTCGTTTAAAATGCATTGTTTATTGAACGCGAAAGCTTGCAATTTTTTTGAATTTTTTAAAAATTTTTTCGCTTCATAATTTCATGATCTGAGTTTTTCCATATCTTAGTTGCTGTATGGTGAAGGGTATTATAATGCTTATCTAGGCATAAAATATTTTGAGAATATTCAATTAATTTAATATATATATTAAAAATTGCGGATTAATCAAATTTGAATATAAATAATATTGAAAAGATATGCATTTGAGTTTAGTAGTAAGGAGATAACAGTTTGTATTTTAAAATATAATCGGATGCATTGTCATGTTTTTGAGCGAAATTGAGTGTTTTAAGGGACCAATTGAAAGTTTTAGACAGAAGGATGCGATATTTTGAATTTATATTTGTAAGGAGGAATGAAAAAATATATTGAAAGTGCGATAAGCAGAGTGCATTTATTAATTGTTTCTGGTATTTATTTGAAATATTTCGAAGATGATAAAGATAAAGCCCTTTTTTTTTAATTTTAGTCATTAAGAATTGTTCGAAATTTATATCATTGTGAATTTCAACAACTAAATAGTTAAAAAACTTGCTTTGCTTTATTGGTACGTGATTTATATATTTATATTAAGGTCTATGTTTTTATGATATTTCTTTGTATCTTAAAACAGAATATTATAAATTGTATTTTTCAATAATTACTTTCTATTGATTTGAGAAATAATTTGTTAAATTTTCGATGTCATTTTAGACATTTTTAGTTGCACTCAAGGCATTTCTATCAGCGCCTATACGACAGGTATCATCTGCATATTGAAAAATTTACGTGTTTTTTACCTTATGAGTTATGTCATTCACGTAGATTGCAAATAGAATGGGACCGAGAACTGTGCCCTGTGGAACCCCTCAGTCAGTAATAATATATTTTGATTTTTTCCCATTAAGTATAACTCATTGTTGTCGATTTTTAAGGATGTTCATTAATAAATTAATAGATTTGTCATTAAATTATTATACATTAATTTATCTTTCAATACGTCAAAATTCATTGAGTTAAAAACTTTGCAAAAATCTAAAAAGGTAAACGCAACTACATTTATTTAGGGTTAAATTAGATTTTATCTGCTCTGATATTGATAAAATTGCATCATATGTGCTATAATCTTGCGAAAACCAATTTTTTTCGAGAGAGAATATTTTCTGATTTCAAATACTCGGTTATTTGATTAGTAATTTTTCGAATAATATACTAAACGGATGACTAATACAAATGGGTCTATAATTTTTTGCGTTTAAGAAGTCACCTTTTTATATAGAGGACTTATGTCGGTTTTTAATGATTTCCGGAAATTCGTTGCCAACTATACATTGGTGCTCACAAAAAATATAAAAAAGTGTTTAATAAAGATTGGCAGTCACTTTATTTTGTCTAAGTTATTTTTTATGGTTTCCGATTGCATTTTGTCGGTGTAAAGGTACAATTTTTATTTTTTTATAAATTGTTTGTAATTTTTTCCTATTCTAATCTCATTTTCTAAATCATTCCAAATATTAGAGGCTGCTCGATAAAAACCAGGATAGGAAATACTGCTGCAAATAAATTTGTGATCGTGGATTTACTTTTAAGTAACTTGCCAGAAAAGAATTTGATACTCGGCCATATTTATGTTTAAATAACATTGAAGCTACATAGAATTGTACTTAATATAGAGGAGATAATATATTATACTTTCGTCTGTATTCACTAACATGATCATGCTTACGTGCAAAATTTAATTTTTTTAATGACCAATTAAAAGTTGTTGATAATAAATAGAATAAATAGCGGTTTTTTGTGTTAAAATTAATATAACAAATGAACAATAATGTAGTTGCGATAAACAAAATGCATGCAATAATTGAACGTGATAATCTGGTCCTAAATTTCTGATATGGTATAGTTGGCTGCAAAAAAATGAGACTGAACACCTATTTTTTTAAGCTTTGTGGAAACGTATTGAGACGTTTTAGAGGAAAACTATAAAAATAAAAGACAACGAGAATTTTGTGAACTTTAAAATGATCAAACAAAAAAGTTAATTAATTAAACTGGTACTTCGTAATTATTTGAAAACACTTACCAAACAAATTTTTTTGCTTTTCAAAGCTTCTACCTGATTTCTTCGGAATGGAAACGTTGGAACAGCTTGAAAACG
>CABFPE010000088.1:1059424-1092180 GCA_900660155.1 Hofstenia miamia
TTATATATATATATATATATATTCTGATGTGAGTTTGTGATATCCCTTCTATTTAGTTCTTCTATATCTTTTACATATTTGTTATTTGTTTTATTACAAAAAATCTCTTTATCCTCATACTCCTAATAGTGTATATTTGGTCCATGTAAACTAGCAACATGCATCTCAATTATATTAATAATACTATCAAGATTACATAATTAATTAAGATTTAGGCATTTATGAATACATGGGAGATATTATTTTTAAAATGTGGTTGAGTTATTTTCAAACCTTTACTTAAATATAATAAGTTTATCTAAATCTTTGAAATTCAATTTCAAATTTAGTATCACTAAAAGTTATATAGAATCACTTATTTTTTTGGAAGTATTGGTTTACATATTTGATTATGAAGGTTATTTCAAGAATAATTCCATTCAATATGGTTTTTCATAAATTATGAGGTAATCATTGGTTATACTTAATATATTTATATTAATAGTATTTAATCATTCTAATTAAATTATTGTAAATACAAATTTTATATTAATCAATCTTTGGATTATTTAAAAGAATATCAAATTTAATAAATATTTGTTTTTTAATTGTGTCAAACCTTCCAACCTTTTGCCTTTCCTTAAATTTATCATTTTGCTTGTGATCATTCATATAAATTACAAGTTGTATTTTAAATTTGAAGCCATTTTGAAGAGATCAGAGTTTCAAAGATTCAAAAAGATCTCACGTTAAACACTTTTCATTTGTCTATAAATTTTTATCATTAATTCATATGAAATAAATATCTGATGTTATAGTATAATCAACTTAATATTTTAAATACCCAAGAATACATTTTTAATTACAAAATTTATGTTTTTGGTTTTTTATTTTCTGTGCAGTTAAAGGAGATTTCAAATATTAAGTTGTTAATAATTATTTCAATTCACACATATTTTTACTTAAAATATTTACATAGTGTTTTTTGAAATTTTTGAAGAGGAATTTATAAAAATTATTTGCTAATGTATATTTAAGTTAAAATTAGGCATTTTATTAAAACTATTTATAACTTCATTTAAAATATCAATTTTCTAAAAGTTGTTAAGATGCTGTTTACAAAATTTAAGTAAGCAATATTTACTCAGTAATCATGCATTTTTCAAGTATAAATTTAATAACAAATGCTTAAGTTCCTTATATTTTTTATTTTCAATGTATTTAAAAGGGGAATTTAACTCAATTCTATAAACAGATTGCCCATTATAGGCACTACCCATGTTAACTTGTGTGCTAAAGTACATTAAGCATTAAAATACATCTTTTAATTCTTTGCAAGTCATTGATTATTTCCCTAAATTTTTGTACAGATGAGCATTTTATGATAATAACACAATGTTTTAAGATATGAAATTATGATTTTCTATTGAAGAACTTATGATATAACATTATATTATTGTAAAACATTTATCAACTAGATTCAAAATGTTACCACTAAAGAGTTAAAGGCAATTTATTGCAAAAAATCTTTGGTACAAGACTATAAACTAAACACTATTTACTAAATAATAGTAACATATAATTGTGTGGTGTGTGTTTGCTAGGGATTTGTGTTTGTGTGTGTGTGTGTGTACATTATCTAGGATCATACGAAATTTTCGAAGGAGTGTAGTGCATTATTGTCATTATGTATGCATTGTCTGTGAAAGAGGAATGTTCGCACTTTTTTTCTAAATTTTTTGTAGTGAATTTCCATTTTAATTTCATGGTCTAAGTTCTTCCAAATTTTAGTTGCCATGTGGTGAAAACTATTTAAATGTTTATCTAAGCATAAAAATTTTTGAGAACGTTCACTTAACTTAATATATTGTTTTAAAATTGAAAGAGAAGGTGTACCAGATTTACACTTAAATAATATTGATACCATATACAGTTGAATTCTGTAATAAGGAGCTAATATTTTATATTGAATTTGATACACGGATCAACTGTCATGTTTTTTGTGCAAAGTTAAGTGATTTAAGAGACCAATTGAAAATTTTAGACAGGAGTATGCGATATTTTGAATTTATGTTTGTAAAAAGAAATTAACTATATCGAAAGTGCGATAAGCAGAGTGCATTTATTAATTGTTTCTGGTATTTATTTGAAATATTTCAAAGATGATAAAGACACCTTACTTCAGAAGCAATTTTTTTAATTTTAGTCATTAAGAATTGTTCAAAATGTAAATCATTGTCAATCTCAACAGCTAAATAATCTATTGATTCACTTTGCTTTATTATTACTTCATTTATATTTAGTTCAATGTTTTTATGATATTTCTGTGTATTGAAAATGAGATAAACAAATAGAATTTATTAATTGTTTGTGATATATATTTGAGACGTTTCCCAGATGGTTAAGATACCTAACTCCAGAAGCCACTTTTTTAATTTTTGGCATTAAAAATTGTTCAAAATGTAAATCATTGTCAATCTCAACACCTAAATAATCTATTGATTCACTGTGCTTTATTGGTACTTGATTTATATTTAGATCAATGTTTTTTGTGAGATATTTAAATGTTTTCAGCGAGAAAATTATAAATTCTGTTTTTTAAATATTTACTTTCAATTGTATATTTGAGAAATACTTTGATAAATGTTTGATGTCATTTTGGACAATTTTTGTAGCATTAAAGGCATTTACATTAGTACTTATGAGACAACTATCATCCGCATATTGACAAATATTACTGTTTTTTATCTCCTTCATTATATCATTTATGTAAAGTGAGAATAGGATGGGGCCAAGAACTGTGTCTTGAGGTACCCCACAGTTAGTTGTAATATATTTTGATTTTGTGCCATTAAGTATAACTTGTTGATGGCAATTTATAAGGAAGTTCATTATCAAATTTATAGTGTTGTCATCAAAATTATAATGCATTAATTTGTCTTTCAATGCCAAAGTTCATTGAGTTAAAAGCTTTGCTCAAATCGAGAAGGGCAATGCAACTACATTTATTAGAAGCTAAATTGAGCTTATTTGCTGTGATATTGACAAAATTGCATCTTGAGTGCTAAACCCATTATGGAAACCAAATTGTTTTTTTGAAAGAATAATTTCAGATATCAAATATGCATTTATTTGATTATTGTAGAATCTTGCCAACCCTTTTTTCACTTAATTATTGAAGTTGCTTTACAGTTTCTAATAGTTTGGGTGATAAATTAGGTACAACAGATTCAAAAACAGTTCTCAACCTAATACTGGCGGTATGTATTAACTTAATTAATCCTACACCATAGCATTCCATGGGAGGTAAGTAACTTTTGCTTTCGTTTAGGTTTAAGAAGGTGGATGGTAATGGGTTGAAACCTGATGCCAAGCAATGCTCAAGAGAGACTATCTTCTTTGGTAACCCTACATTTAAATAAGTACATGTTGAATCAAGGTACATGTGAACAATCAATGAGGTCAGCAGAAACATGAATACTTGATTAAGTTGGAAATCATACACTTTGTAGATTAAAGGTAAACAATAAATAAATAACCTGATATAAGCTTTATTTATGATGCTGTTTGCATCTGACATCTCCCAGTTTACTTTTTTGTACTGCTCTTCTTCTTCTGAGTTTCAACACAACTTTTTTTTCAGTTGTTACCATCTTCTTGTGTTTTAAAAATGATGGGTTTTTCATAGTCTTAGATATCATGCACATGCTTCTTAGCTCATTCAATTTTTCATTAAGCTCATCATAGTATTTTTGATACAACCTTAATCCCTTTATTGCTATCATTAACATCATTATGGCATCAATCCTACTTGTATGAGCCAAATCAGGGTGTATTTCAGTGTTGGGGTAAAAGAATTCATATGTTGACCTCAGTGATTTTGATATAGATGCTTTGTTGTAGAAAGTGCTCATGTTTTCTCATACTTCTTCTCTTGTGATTTCTTTGGGTTTGTTTTTCCCTAATCTTATCATTGTTATAATTTTGACATGTCTCATTACATCATAATATCTGTATTTTGAGCTCCACAACTTTCCCCACACTATGTTGTTTATCCCCAAGAATAATATGACTGTTTGCATTGTTCTTCTTTCAATTTCTTGTTGAACTTTGTATATTTGCTTATGTATTGCTTCACCTTCTTTGTAGAGATCATATGGGGTCACTTCTCCTTCTATATAGATTCTTTCCTTATTGTTATTCTCCAACAATATCTGTTTTGATTTCTTATATCTTTCATCATTTACTGTTTTCTCTGCTTCCTGTCATGTGTTTATGTATGTATTCTCCTTGTGCCAGAATGCTTTAACAGCCTTTTTATCTTTGAGCCTCCATGTTGGTAGTAACATTGGTATTGAAATCATTGGTGGCAGTGTGCATTTTAAAAATGCTGTCACTGTTTGTTTTTCTATTGCCTGGTGGGATTCTTGCATCTTTGCTGTTGTCGCCATTCCAAATGTTGCTGGGTAATTGTTTTTCACTTTCTTTATGTTTTCCCAAAATGTGTTTGTTAGTCTGTGTTTCATCAAGTTTTGAGCTGTCTCTGGTTTCATTATCATTTTTGAAGTAATACATTTGATATCTACTGCTATCAGATTTTGTGGTTGTAACATTTCATCAATCTCCTGTTGTGTGAAAGCTTCTGTACATAGTATTTTTATTAATGATTTCATTTCACATTTGTACACTTCACAGTATATCCTTTGTACTATGTTATTTTTTTGCTCTCTTCTTACTGTGATCTCTACTAGCCATCTTTCATTGTCCATGTCTACCCATGATATCTCACTTGGTTCTTGTTCTCCCCATTTCTCCATGTTGACTTTGTCAATTACTCTCTGTGTGTTTGGGGTAAGTGCTATTTCCATTGATTGCAACAGTGTGTCTTACATCTGCATCTCTTCTTGGCTTTTACTAACCATCTCTATTATTTCAATTGGCCAATTTTGTCCTTCTGTTCACATTGTTTCTGATCTTTTGATTATTTTTGTATATGCACACTGTGGGTAGTCCTTTAGATATTTCCTCATTTCTCTAGTTATTGTTTTGTGCACTTTATTTTCCTGTATTTTCTTTATTGTTTCCACTGTTTCCACCTGCTCTCTCCTCATTAATTTTCATGTTGTTATCCATGGTTGCTGCCTTAGAGATCTGAGTTTGGTGTTTGATGTTGTTCCCCACACATATTTCTTTGTTTCATCTGTTAGTATATCCACTTTGCTTGGGCATATGCCTGCTTTGTTGACAAGTTCAACTATACTGGGTCTTCCTAGTGTATGCTGTTGTGTAAAATACTTTTCAAATTTCTGTTGCATTTTCTTTGTTGGTAATAATGGCAGAATGTCAATATGATGTAACATCCATTGTTTTATGTTTGTTGGTATTGGCACTATGGCTACTTCATATTTCTTGTTTTTAGCCACTTGACATCTCTCCTTCTTCATCATCAGCAATACAAGTTTTTCATTGCTTGTCAATGCTATTGCCATCAGCCACATGGATGTCCTTGCCCTTATATGAGGTGTATTCATTTCTTCAAATAGCATCATCTTGAAATTTCCCCTTTCATCCATTTCATATGCCCTTCTTATTTCATGTAATGCAGCCTCTACTGTTTTGTGATACTTTTTCATTGGCAATTTTATATCAATCAATGACCATTCTTCTTGCATGGACTTCTCTGCTTTAATTTCATTCTATACCTTCACTATTTTCTGTAAATGTTCAGGTGTCTCATTCATGCTGCATTTTAGATATATGTTTCCTGTTTTTTCCAAATTGCCTTCCATTCCTACCAGTTCCATCATTCTTGTTTGATAGTACACATTGATTGCTATTTTTGGCACCACCATTATTCTCTGTGCTGGTGCTAGTTCATTTATTTGCAGATCTATCTTAATGAGGTCCAATATTTTCCCTCTTTCACTATACATAATAAAGAGATTTTCTAACTTTATTTACATTTTTTAACAAATTCTGAGAGTTGTTCTTGATTGTGTGGTACAATAATTATGACTTTTGTTTTATATTTATTTGCTATCCACAGTGTTTCCTCACTTTGTTTAGTGAAGTATATCATCATTAGGTGGTTCTTATCAAGGTTTACTTGTTCACATTCCTTTATTATTTTTTCTCTGTTTTTCATAAGCTTTTGTACATCTTTTAATGTAAACTGTTCATTGAACATGATATGCACCATGCTTTTAAAATATGGATGATTGAACTCTTCTTTCATTGATGTTGTGTAGGCAATTATCATGTTACATGTGGGCCAATAATTTTTTCTATCACTATTGGGATCACTGAACTCTCGTTTTCTTTTGCAGATGTGTTTTGTTTGATCAGCCTTTTTGTTTCTGGCAACAGGTTGTCATATGAGTTATATCTCATCCTTCTATTTGTGACAAAATACAGATGTATGTGTTCTTTGCCTATTTTTGTCATCCAACTCTCTCTATTTTGTTGTTGAGAGTTGCCTGTGTGAAAATACTTCTGAACTCTGAGTTGTCATTGGGAGCAAACTAGTCAAAGGTTGTTCTAAAATGTCCATTTTGGAGTCATCACTAATTGGCTGAATATCTGAATCCTTTAAGATTTTTAGAGCTGTTTCCTCTTTGCCCTTTATTTGTCATCAAGTACCACTGGAGGTTGAGGGGAGTGTTCTGGTATTTCCAACCTCATGTCCTATAGTTGATGATCAGTATCTTGATGTTGGCCCTCCTTTATCTGCCTGCCCTTTAATTGGCATTTGGGTGAGGGTGTTCTTCTCATAGTTGTCTTCATCCTCATACCCTTTAATTGCTAATCAGATTGCAGAGCTTGTCTTTTAATTCTCCTTCTTTTATTACTAGGTGTTGATTGCTCCATTGTCATGCCCTTTATTTGACAATCAGATTGTGGAGACCTAGTCTTTCTAGTGCTGCTACTTGATGCTTCCTCCATCCTCACGCCCTTTAGTTGACAATCAGATTGTGGAGTCCTTCTGTGCACTCTTCTGCTTTTCATCAGTGACCTGTGAGTACTGCTTGTTCTCTTCATTTTGCCTAAATTCAGTTACTAAATTAATATCCCATATTTTTGGGTCATATTTCATTTGTATTCTTCACTGCCCTCTGGNTCATTGGGAGCAAACTAGTCAAAGGTTGTTCTAAAATGTCCATTTTGGAGTCATCACTAATTGGCTGAATATCTGAATCCTTTAAGATTTTTAGAGCTGTTTCCTCTTTGCCCTTTATTTGTCATCAAGTACCACTGGAGGTTGAGGGGAGTGTTCTGGTATTTCCAACCTCATGTCCTATAGTTGATGATCAGTATCTTGATGTTGGCCCTCCTTTATCTGCCTGCCCTTTAATTGGCATTTGGGTGAGGGTGTTCTTCTCATAGTTGTCTTCATCCTCATACCCTTTAATTGCTAATCAGATTGCAGAGCTTGTCTTTTAATTCTCCTTCTTTTATTACTAGGTGTTGATTGCTCCATTGTCATGCCCTTTATTTGACAATCAGATTGTGGAGACCTAGTCTTTCTAGTGCTGCTACTTGATGCTTCCTCCATCCTCACGCCCTTTAGTTGACAATCAGATTGTGGAGTCCTTCTGTGCACTCTTCTGCTTTTCATCAGTGACCTGTGAGTACTGCTTGTTCTCTTCATTTTGCCTAAATTCAGTTACTAAATTAATATCCCATATTTTTGGGTCATATTTCATTTGTATTCTTCACTGCCCTCTGGGGCATTATTCTTCTTTCAACTTCAGGTTCATCATGTTTAGGTCTATATTCTTCTTGGAATTCTTCTTCATAAATGCTATCAAGATTGTCCATCTTGGCATAGGTGCCATCATTAATTTGTATAATTTTAGATTCCGCATTTTGTCTAGCATTGTTTGCTCTATGTCTATTGTCACTCATTTTAGATTCTGGAAGTGTAATATCCTTCCATTGTTGAGTTTATAATTATTATTCAGTAATGTCTGTGTTATAATGAATGGCCCTGACCACTGTGTTTTTAGCTTTCCCACTTGGTTCACGTTTTGTGTTCTCATTAGTGTGTATGCATAAACCTTATCCCCTTCCTTATGTGGTTTCCCATAAATTTTCTTTTTGAAATTTCTTTCTTGTCTTATTGCAGATCTCTTCATGTTGTGACACATTGCTTCATGGATTCCTGTAATTTGGTCTTTTATCTTTCTTATATATTCATTATCTAGTTTGCCAGAGTATGCATAGTATTGCACTGATATAGGTATTGACACCTCTCTTCCATACATTGCTTTGTATGGCATCATCCCTGTTGTTGAATGTACCAAGGTGTTGTAGAAATATTCTACCATTTCAATTACCTCTCTCCAATCTCTGCCTCTGATTCTTGATGTTAACACTCTTATTAATTTAATCATTGTTCTATTCAATCTTTAAACTGCTTCATTCACTTGCAGATGATATGCCATTGTTCTTTCTGTTATAATTTCCATTAATTTGGACATTTCTTCGAATAATTTGCTTTTGAATTGTACTCCTCTGTCTGATACTATTGTTTGCATTGGCCCAAATTTTGGTATCCATTCTTTCATGATTTTCTCTGCCACTAATTTTGCTGTTGTTGAATCTAATGGGATCATCCTTGCATACTTTGTGAAATTGTCCACCAAAACTAGGATGTATATATATCCCTCATTGTCCTGTGATAATTTTTCCAGATCAACATGCACAATTTCATTTGGTGTGGTTGCTATTATTTTTTCCAGTGGTGCTGTTTGTCTTGGGAAATGGCTTTTATTATTTATCAAACATGTTGTACATTTGTTGATTATATCTTCCACCATTCTTCTAATACTTATTGTTATAAATCTTGCATTGAATGTTTTTTCAGTTTGGATTATTCCAATGTGTCCATTTGCATGTACTTTTCTTACTAATTCCCTTTTGTAATACCTGGGAATTCCTATTCTTTCTGTTTTCCCTTAAAAAAAATAGAAGTATATTTTTTTTTGACCTTCCATCTGTATCTTTGGAAATAGCTATTAGCTTCTTTCCCTAGTGTTCTTTTTTCATCTTTTACTTTTTCTGTTATTTCTTTTAGAATTATGTCCATTTGCTGTTTCTTTATTATATCATTTTCAGTTATTTCCTCTTTGATTGTTATGGGCATTATTGTTTTTCCTTTCTTGTCTGCATTAATTCCCAATAAATCTTTATACTTGTTATGAGGTAAGAATTGGAATTATTTCTTTTCCCCATCTATTTTTTCAGTGTCCCTTTGATACTCAGGTAATGCTGTCCAAAAATCAGCATTTTTGTGTAGCATGCCCTTTCAGTGCTCTATCATGAATTTAAATTCATTGGGGAACTCAATCCATTGTGACACTATGGAGGATTTATCACCTGAAAAATTTCTTAACCACACTAATCTGCTATTGTTTGTTCTCACTTTAAAATTTTGCCCTATCAAGAAATAACAAAATTTTTTAATACTTTCCACTAACACCAGCATTTCCAGTTTAGTTGATCCATAATTTTCCTCGCTTTGTTTAAGTTTCCTCCCAAAGAATTGTATAGGCATTCTTTCCCATCTTTTATTTGCCCTAGACATGCACCTATGGTGACATTGCTTGCATTGTAATCTAAGATAAACTCCTTATCATAGTTGGGTGTGTTCAGTGATGGCATTTTACTTAACTCACTCTTTATGTTGTCTAGTTGTTCTTGCTCTTTCCATGGCCATTTGAAAATCTTAGATTTCTTTGTTTGTCTTATGGGCTACTTTTGCTATAAATTCTGTATTAGTTTATAAATCCAATTATCCTCTGTAGGTCTTTTTTGTTTTCAGGCTACTAATATTTTGTATCATTTCCTTTGTGTTGTTTTTCATCTTTATCTCTCCTTTTTGTATTTGTGTTCCCCAGAACACTACTTGTGTTTTCAAAATCTTGCATTTTTCCCCATTTACACACAGTCCCATGTTATACAGGATTGTTAGCATTCTATCAAGTTTTTCTATATGTTCTTCTATTGTGTCACTTGCTATCAAGATATCATCTATGTACACACTCACTTCTTCTTCTATTTTCTTGTTATTTTGCTTGACTACTTTTGTTACATACCTTGAAAAGTGGCCAGCACATTGCTTAACCCAAAAGCCATATACATCCATTCAAATAGCCTGTATGGCATTATAAATGCTGTTTTTTCAATGTCTTTAGGCTTGATCAGCACCTGCCAATATGCTTTACACAAATATATACAGGTATAATACTTATTCTTGCTGGCTTCATATATGATGTCTTCTATCCTTGGAAGTGGGTATGCATCTTTCTTTATTATGTCATTGAGTTTATGAAAATCTATGTATAACCTATACTTTTTTCCTTGTTTAACAAAGATTGTTGGCACAGCATACAAGCTTTCACTTGGTCTTATTATTTTGTTATCTATGAGTTCATTCAATATTGTATTGTAGTTTTGTTTTAAATTCTCTGGCACTTGCCTACATGGTATTCTTACAGGCTTATCTGTAGTTGTGTCTTTGTGTGTCTCCCACCACCTTTCCTATGCTTATCTCTCTGAAGTTGAATATTTTTGCATGTTTTTGTAGGATTTTGACCAATTTTTCTCTTTCTCCTTCATTCAGATGTTGGTAGTCTTTTTCTTTAATTTCTGGTATCTGATACTTCTTGTCTTTGTCTATTATGCTAATTGTTTCGTTCACCATCATTTTTTCCATTTTGACTTTTTTCCCTTTTATCTTCAGATTGTCTCTTTTTATATTAACAATGTGGTTAGTTGCATTTAATATCAGTATTGTTCCTTTGCCTTTCCTTACCATGCACAAACTCAACAGGATTGACAATTTCTTCATATTGATTCCTTTTTGATCATATGTCATTATCTCTGCACTTATATCATTTTCTGTTTCTATTTGACACATTTTCCAATTATTCAGTAATATTTTTATGTCCTCACTTAATTGGAACTGTATTACCTCCTTCTCATCTTCTTCTTCTTCTTCTTCTTCTTCTTCTTCTTTGTGAGTTGTCACTATTTCTTCTTGTACCAATATTGTCTTATTCATGTAATCTATTATGCATTTATTATTCATTAGAAAATCATTTCCCAGTATCACTTCATACCATAGTGAATTTTTCTCTGTGCCTATCACTGTAAATGTTTGTGAAAACGTGGTATTTGCTATTTGAATTGGCACCTCTTACAGTTTGCCTTTTATGTCAATATAATCTCCCAATGCATTTATTAGCCAACTTTTTTCTTTTTGTAGATTTTGTCTTTCAAATCCTATTCTCAATGTGCATTCATCAGTAATGATGGATATTACTGCTCCTGTATCTTTTAATTACAACTGTAATTGTATTTGTTTTGATCAGGTTGGTTACAATTAGAACAGGTGGACATTTTATTGTGGGCAATGCTCCTTCTAGTTTAAAGTATCACTGTCTGTTTCTTTGTTTTGTTCTTCGTCATCTTCATAGTCTAGTAGGTCTTCTTCCTCAAAGTATGCCTCTTCTTCTTTGACTAGATTTACTTGTTGCTTGCAATATCTTTTTGTTTGGCCTTTCTTACCACACATTTGGCACTTTAAGTCTTTCTGATTTATTCTTTTTATTGTAATATCTTTTAGTTTTATTTTTATAATTTCGTCTCTGGGTTTTTTCATATCTTCTCTTCTGGTAATTTTA
The DNA here is from genome assembly GCA_900660155.1 of Hofstenia miamia. Classification (NCBI taxonomy): domain Eukaryota; kingdom Metazoa; phylum Xenacoelomorpha; order Acoela; family Hofsteniidae; genus Hofstenia; species Hofstenia miamia. The sequence goes on from CABFPE010000088.1 coordinate 1,071,091, forward strand.
CTATTATTTTTTGTTATTGATAGTGGCACTGCCTTTGCCATTGTTAATTTTTCGTTTATCTGAGCATTATTATCCATTGTGACTTGTATAGCTAAACCTTTCCTTATCATTCTGTCTAAGGAATCATCAGCATCACACTTTATTTCAAATTGTTGTCTAATTGGATCTGGTAGTCCCTTGCAGATATGTGAAAATAGGTCATATTTAGAATACATTCACTCCCTTGAACTTAACTTTAGCAATCTTTCTACCTGGGACATGTAATTTCATAGATCTTCTCTTTTATTCATTTTAGTACTGTTTAATAACATCTGATATTGGCTTTTAAAGCTTTCATTATTATTATATTGCTGGTACTCTCCCACTAGTTTCTTATAGTTCGTTTTTGTTTCTATGTCCAATACTAAATAGTGTTGGTATGCTACGCCCCCAAGTAAAGAGGGAATCTTGCTGCAGCTTGTCTTTGTGTAAATTTTCTTTCCTTCATGCTCACTTTGAACATTTGCATTCATTAAATGTTGGTGAGTAACTATCAACTCTTCCCATAAATTTAGGAAGAATTGCTTTACATGCTGGTGTGTCTACATTTTCCTCTTCTGATAATATCATATCCTCAAATGTTGGTTTTTTTCTATCTATTTAGTGCATTTTTCCCTGACTTGTTTTGTGATATCCCTTATCATTTTCTCCATGAATTCTTCTTCAGTCACTATTGGTTTTTCTAATTCAATCATTTTATTGTTTTTTCCAATTTCTCTGGGTCCTGAGTTATGATTGTATGTATCATTTTAATGTTCCCTTCCATACTGCTGTCTTTATCTTCATTAATCAATACCATTTGTCTTAATTCATCTTTCAAATTTATCTCTAATTGTTTTGTCATGTTTTCTTCTCTAAGGCATATGTTCTCTTCATGCATTTTATTTACCAGTTGTTGTAATTTTTCACTTTGTGCCTTTATCTTCATATTGGTTTCTGTTAGTGTTTGTATTTGTTCCTGGAACAAATTCCTTTGTTCCATCAGTCATTTGCGTGTGTCATCTATCATTTCATTGATTCTCTTTTCTTTCTCCATGCTCACTATTTCTACTTCAAACATCCTTTGTGTTAAATTCTCAATTTGAATTATCAATTCTTTTCTTTCTCTACTATTACTTTCTATTATCTTTGTCAATTCTGACATAGTAGGTTCATTTTCCATTTGTGCTAGTTGTAGCACCAATTCTATGGGGGACGTTTTGCTTTCAGGTGATATTGTACCATCCTGTGCTTCTGGGGTGGGTTTCTGTAACTGGGGAGTCTTTTCATTTTCACCTTCATTTTGTTTTTCCTTTTTGAATTTACCATTTTTCTTTTTGGTGTTGAGTAATCCTTCTTTGGTTCCCTTCTCATTTTGTGTGCTTAACATTAGGTTTTTCGTTTGTTTGCAGTTGCTTTTGATTTTTATTTTGACTTTTAAATTATGAAATTGTGACACATTTCCTTGCATGAGTACTCTTGTTTCTTTCATTTCAGCTTCATTATTTTTCTGATAAGGTTTTCTTCATAGTTCGAGAAGAAACAACTATCTTGACTCAAATATGTTGGTCCCTTGTTTTTTGGCTTTGATAGAATTTTCTTTCTCTTTGCTCATGTTGGGCGCCTGTCTTGGTCACCATGTAGAATCTTGCCAACCCTTTTTTCACTTAATTATTGAAGTTGTTTTCAGTTTCTAATAATTTGGGCGATAAATTAGGTACAACAGATTCCAAAACAGTTCTCAACCTAATACTGGCAGTACATATTAACTTAATTAATCTTACACCGTAGCATTCTGTGGAAGGTAAGTAACTTTTGCTCTCATTTAGGTTGAAGAAGGTGGATGGTAATGGGTTGAAATCTGACGCCAAGCAATGCTCAAGAGAGACTATTTTCTTAGGTAACAGCTCCAGTTTATTTGGACATTACATTGGAAACCATTGGTGATTCTCTCAGTGCATGGAATTATGTCTCAGTGGTAACATGTGTGTGTGGTGAACTACTAATTTTAGTGCATTGATTGCTTTTGTTATTAGTACTATGTAAACAAAAGAGAATAAAGCAACCTGGACACAATAGCTTATTATCATGCCTTACATATAATAACCCTCACTGCTCTTTTGAAAGGCTGTGTGTGAGGCTTCTCTGGAATTCTGTTAAATGAAATCAGGGACCACTGAAAGATTACCCTTGCGCTTGATTGTTTAGTTTCCATTTATTACATAAAATAACCTGACAATATAATGAAGTAAATCCAGTAAAATTCGTTCATCATCAAATCAAACAATTAATGCATATTTATAGCACATTTAGGTAAATAATCAAACATTCAGCTAGTACCTGTTGATCAAAGCTTGTTTACAATTTTCCCCACGTTTCTTGTTCTGCTTAATTACGCAATGTCAGCATTAATTAGTATATGCTGTTTGGTCTTCTGATTTTTGCCAAATACTACCAAGCTAATTTAAATATAAAAACTGCTTTAAACATTTTACAAATAAATAATCTATCACATCCATGTGTTTTTCATTTAATCATTATTACATTTTAGTCTTGGTTACTTCCATTCTTTTTCTTATTTTGACCACACATGGACTCTGATGGTGTAATAATTTTTCAAATAGTTTACTGAAGGGATGGCCAATGCAAATTGGCCTATAATTTTGTGTGTTTAGAGGATCGCCTTTTTTATATATAGGGGTTATGAAAGATTTCTTAAATATATCAGGGAATTCATTATCAATAATACATTGGTTAAATGTGAATAGAAAATGTTCACTAAAGATATGAAAATGACGTTTAATAATAAAGATTGTAAGATTATAGGATGCAGTTGATTTATTTGTGTCTAAATTTTTTATTATCCTTTCTAGTTCATTTGCATTTATGAGTCTAAAAGAAAAGTATGATTTTGCTGGGAATATATTAATATTGGTTTTTCTCTTATATTGAGGAAAATTGAAATTGCCAAGTTCCTTAAATGTTGCAGTTAGGTGGTCTATTATTCTTGTTTTTTTCCGTTGTAATTTTGTTATCAATACTTAATTCATTAATATCAGTTGAAAGTCCTTTACTTTTTCCCAAAAATTTATGAATATATCGCCATTTGTCGTTTGTATTGCTTAGTTTATCAAAGAACCTTTTCTGTTTTAAGGCAGATTTTTTATTTCTTAATTGTTTAATTATCTTCTTTCATTTTTCGTAATTAGTCCAATTAGTTGTTGTCGGCTCTGTTTTAGCAAGTTCAAACAATTTTCTTTTAATGCTTACTTGTTCACATGTATAATTATTACCGGCATTTGATAAAGCAAACTTTTGTGCCTTTAATTTTACTTTGCGGTACTTAATTGGTGCCACTTTATTAATTGCATTGTAAATTTCTTTTGAGATATAATTAATAATGTGTATATTTAGTTGAACGATATGTTTTTCAAAAGTGTTTCCATTATTTCGACTAAATAATTTAGATAATCTCTTGCATAACTTATTTTCAAATTATTGGCTTTGGTAGTTATATTACTTATATATGTGCAAAGAGCATGGTCACTGAATGATTCAAACATTAAGTATTTAAAAAATAAGTCTGAATTTGTTAGGAAGTAGTCAATTAAGTTGTTTTGTCTTGTTGGACAGTCAGTGTTTATGCAATGAAAATCATACGTGGCACAAAATTCTCTTAACGATTTTTTCTCAAGATTATTAAAATAATTTATATTAAAGTCACCAAATATATTTATAGAATAGTAGGGATCACTTATTTCGGAAATTTCATTTGCCTTAAATTTTAGGTAGTCAATATGATGATTTTTATTTGGATTGTATGTGATATTAATCAGTTCTTTATGAAATTTATTTTCAAATAATATAATTTCTATCCAGAGTGATTCAAATATATTGTGTTAAAATTCATATTCTAATTTACGTACCGGTTTTAAATATTTGGGAGGTAAAATCATGAGCCCGCCACCTTTACCTAATCGGTGTTTTATGAAAATGTCATAATAATGTCGGTCAGGATTAAACAAATTAGGATCAGTGTNGTAATTAAGAATATTGCGTTTTGTCCTATCATATTTATTAAGAATTAGACTTATAGCATTGAGATATACAAATTTATAGTTATTGCAGTAATTTTTTAGTTTTATTTCTATTTGCGATTCTTCTAGAATTGGTCCTGAGTTAAGTTTAATATCTCCTGAGAGTAGTAATCTTATGAAATGAAAAATTTTATCAAGATTATTAGGAATAAACGTACTAATTTAACTGTATATGCGTAGTATATTAAAAGAAGAATTAAACATACGATTTTAAGAAAATTCCCGTTTGTTTTCTCATAAATTTTAGAGTAAAACTTAAAGATTTGGTAGAAAATGAACTTACTGAATAGTGCTTAGCGGTGGTGTGTTGTGAGTTGAGAGGTGATATGTCTGAATGTATATAGTATATAGCTACATTTTTTAAACAAAGATATTTTAAATTATACAAAATTAAAAGTACCTTTTTCATTTAGATTGATATGAAGGAGTAAGGAGAAGGACGCGACGAGCGGTTACAGCTTTTGAATAGGAAACATTTTCTAGACGATGAGATGGATTGGAGATTTCGTAGGGTCTGAAGTAGGATTGGAGGTTGCGGATCATGTGAGCTAGACCTTGACGAGAAATATGTATTCTATCCCTTGTCATAGATGTGACAAGAAGCATGTAAAAAGCTTTGGAAAACAGAAATCACAGAGAAATTGTTCACAAATAAAGATGGGATGACTCAGTTGAATTCTTGAATTATGAAGTTCCTTTGAATCTTGAAATCGTGACAGACAGGATTGATTTCAAGAACGTAGATGACGCGAGGTGTGAATTGACGACGTACTTCTGAGGTTAGCGTGCTTAAGTTAAATTTGAAAGACTGAGTGCCATTGGAGTTAAGAGCATCTATAAGACCAGCATTGATTATGATGGAGTTGATGTGAGTTTGGGGATACGAAAAGATTTTGTCAGTGAGCTTCTTTGTGTTGTGACCTGGATATGAGTAGATTGTAGTCGTCTGATTTGGAAAAAGGTTTTGAGAATGAGCATACTTCAGAATACTACAGCCAATTAGAAATGTAGTAGTGTTAGGTTTAATAGATTTGACGTAATTGGATTTTGACTTGAGATGCAGAAGTAGAAGTTTCGGCAATGAGAACATTTGTTGGAGAGGACTGAACACACGCCTCAGAGAGAGTAGGAGTTTTTTCTTCAGAAAAGAGCGCAGTTTTGAAGAGATGTAAGAGAGCCTCAGCAGCGAGATCTTTTTTTAAGTTAGCGAACATCTGATGCAGTGGCGTTTTCTTTTTATCTTTAATAAAGAAGGCAGATTTCCCTATAGAAAAAGATCTGTTAAAATATATAGAAAATAAATATCCAAAAAAAAGATAAGGAATACCCAAGAACTACAATACGGGAGGTTGTGCAGATCTTATCTCCTGACTATACTAACAAATGCCATTATATGTATAGTCTGGAATTAATTAAGAACACTTAATTGGGACTTAAATCGAGGTAATGAACATGTACAGTGCTATTTTATTATTAATAAATGTTATTTTTCAATGTTATTTAAACACACTATTGCAAATTTGAAAGCATTGGTAAATGAAGCAATTATCACAATTATTGTGGTTAAAAGAAAGCAGCATTTATCAAAATATTTACATATGCAAATTGTTAATTAGCTAAGTGATATTATGCCTTACAAGCGTAGCATCATAAGTTGTAATGGCAACTACAATAATGACAATAGTTGCCATGTTTTTAAATTTCTGAAAAAAGAGTCAGAAAAACAAAATTGATTAGGTATGCTCTTTCCTCACTAGGATTTTACAATTGATAATATAAAATTTTTCATCTGTGAAAGACATTGACCACTTACCACCCCACTCATCACATTACCTGGGGGATTCACCTGCTTACCAACACATAAGCAGCACATCACAAGCCAAAGTAGGAAGATTTACAATTGGAAAATCTTCTGATAAAAACAAAATTCACTCCTTTGGTTATTTCTCACTAGAAAAAGAGTTACAGAAAAAATATGATAACCTCTTCATGCCTTATTAAGTGGATAAATTAGTGTGTGTTTTCATGTCAAAAGACTTCAAAGATGTTCATTTTCTGCTATTGTTCAAAATAAATCAAATCTGTGTTTTCCAGTAAACTTTTCTGCTTATACGACTGGGATAAGTGCTCATCTAAGGAACATATTGAACCCAAAGAATGGAATGAATAGTTACTCTTAATTCTTTGAATCTGTCTATGCTGTCTACAATTATACACTTGATGTGGATGATGCTGTTGATAAAGTTGTGGTAATTCTCCAATCTCAACATTTAGAATGTCATGACCCAAAAAAGGCAATGAAATTAAGTTTCATCACTTGCCAGTTGCAACTGTTGACACATAAAAATTTCTCTGTAGCTGATTACTGCTTTGCTGTTGAGTCATTCCCTAACTGTAGCAATGAACAATTGTGAGATTTCCTGGTGCTTCCAAGCAAGAGAAAGATACAAACTACTGCTTCCTCTGTCAACATCAGCCAAGTGTTACAAAAAACCTTAAAAAGGTAAAAAAATTCTCAGCAAATGAATGCCTTTCTGATCATTGATGAAGTGAAAATTTATCTAACTGTTGTCTTTTCCAGTGTTGTGTTGAATAGCATAGCAATGAATGAGAATGATTCAAAGTCAACATCAGTGTTGTGTGTAATGCTCAAATGCCTTCATAGCAGGCCTGGTATCATGATTTCTGTGACACCTGCTCATAATCTAACTTCAGAGTATCGGCAATTCAATGTTGTAAAAGATGCTACAGTCCTTGTTGAAAATTCAGGTGGGATTGTCTTAGGATCAATTACTAATAATATAAAATCAATCAGCAGTTTTGCAAGCTCTTCAACAGAACTCTTGATATCCAGGCCATTCATCCTTTAGACAAGTCATGATTCCGATATCTGTTGTTTGATGCTGAATTTGCTAACAGACATGCGGGCGCGATGCGGTTGCGGGCCCACTCACTGAGAGAGCATTTCAATGCGGTTAAAAAAATTACACCCGCTTCCATCTATGATGCTCATAGTATTCAGATGATAACAGCCATCTATTGCACAGTGAATTTCAAAAGTCAAACTTGAAGTAAATACATTATATATTGTAAAAACTAAGTTACTATTGAGTGTTTTAAAATGTTTTTTATTAAATGTATCACGATAATAGTTGTTGATAAGCCTAAGTATTGAACAAATTTAAATAGCAATTTACGTTTCACAGAGGCGACTAAATAAATATCGTTTTATTTGAACCTTATTTCAGAGCAGTTCTTAAGTATCACAAAATAATAGAAAGTATGCATCCGATTGGCAGGGGCGTATCGGCTTATATCCCCAAAAATTTTTAAGGACATACAGCCTAAGCCTACCATAGTAGTTCTAAGAACTTTGCATGGCTATGATTGTATAAGCTGTCCTCGTAACCATATTTAACAAAGTAGGTACAAGAAACTAGGGGAGCAGTAAATGAATTGAAATGAAATACATGGGAACAAGATAGCTTTTACATTTATTGTTCTGCACATAATTAGAATGTTTCACATTAATACTCTTTTATGCTAGACGCTGTTCTTATCGCAGTGGCTGCTGTAAGTGCAATTACAAATTTCATAAGTTCATCTGCTCAAGGATCTGGACTACTGAAAACTAAACCTAAAGCAAATTAGTTCCTGAATCATCAGTAACCGAAATATACAACATTGTACGACAAGATGGGCCTAAAAACACATTCTCTCCTAGACACCGATTCCCCAAATAAATTTTCTCAATACAATTTTTACATATTTTAAGAACTAACTACCAGAAAACCCACCATTAATCGCGTTTCATAATCATAAGATACACATTTTAAGAAACTATTAGAATTGAGTTCTAAATGGATTCTGAAGCAGTTGGAGCTCTAATGATCTCAAACAAATTGAGTTCGTCTATGGTACCAACAAGTTATGCAATTTATATATATATTTGCATCTGTCTTGAGTTTACTTTGGAGTCTTAAATGAATACATAAATTGGTAAATCTTAGATAAATTATTGGTGCTGAGTTTGTACATTTTGTAGAAAATTTCAAAATAACCGGGCTGCCACGGTTAATGATTTTCCGAACCGATTATTCGTCGAAAAAAATAGCGATTAATTGAATAAACGATTATTCTTCCACCTTAGAAATCATTCAGAAGTATAAATTTGTCCACAAATTCAAGATCCATTAACATGCGTTGCTTACTGACAATATAGCGAGCTGTCGAAAATAGTCTTTTACTGGAAATGTTTCCACCGGGAAGCCAAGGCACTTGGGAACTTTGTTCACATTCTGAAAAGAATCGATATTTTTCCAATATTGAATTGGATCCATGACTGGAAAGTTTGAGTTAATGAGCGCCCACCTTCACACATCACGAAATGAAGAGAATAATTGATTACCAAAATTTTAATCGATTACAACGTCATTGATTGATTAATCGATTAATTCATTAGTACTGCTAAAAGAAGGCGTTACTTTATGTTTGTATAAAAAGTTCTAAAATCTTTTCATTCATCAGATATGATATTCAAATGTTCTTAAACAATATTTTTATTACGTTAACAATTCCTGTAGTAGGTACAAATTCTAAGCTAAGTTGAATTTGAATTTGTACCTAACAAAGGCGATTAAATAAATATTCTATTTACCAAATTATTTGAATTTTCTTGAAGAGATTACTTAAACATCGTAATACCCTGTTTACACGTGACATAAGACAGATCTGTCTCCAATTATCTCAAGACATATGTAGCGTGTAAACACCCAAAACATAAGACATACGAACTCTCAAGTAGGGTAATTATAAAACAGATGTAGATCAAATAATTTTGATTTTATTGTATGTCTTCTGTCACGCTGTCACCGTGTAAACACTAAATCATAAGACATACATGTTTTTGACTGCAGTTATTTAATTATTATGGAAGCAAAATAGCAGTAATTTTGACGTATTAAATTAATAAAAAATTATTAATTATATAGGTTTTAGTATTTTATCCGATTCTCACAATTGAAAATAATACTTTTTCAAATACATATTCATATTTATACATGACTTATGCATTTTAGATAAATTTGCTAACAGGTAAATGACCTATAAATATTTTAACTACAAGGTGCTCATTATTCAAAATGAATGATCGTATGGAATGCAACTTAATAGTTGCAATGATTGAGATTTCACTAAAAATGGAGTAATCGATTGAAAAAATTGAAAATCAATCATGACCCACTAGTTAATGAACTTCAAAATTTTAGTAATTTTAGAAAATATGTAGATATAATAAAGCTATTCTTTGTATCAGTTCTTACCGTATTCTAATATTACTAATTGACTGAATCTTTCAAGTCTTAGGAAACCTGTTGGGTACCACACGGCTTTGGGGCAAAATCAAGTTTTTTTAAATGAGAGCTTAATTTTATATTATTGCAGTCAACTGTAAACATCTGAATGTTGTATTTCAAAAAGTTCATGCCGTTACAGAACTTAAAATACATGGAGTAAATAAAGGTAGTATATATAAAAAGGAATAATATCGAATCCAAAATTTGAAAGTGAACATAGCACTATTGTCAGTGATTTACATTTTGTTTGCTGATCCAAGGCCTACCCGTTAATTACGTCACGGCGATATCCAGGACAAAAAACAATAATGAAGTGTTAGAGCAAAGATTTCCTTCAAACTTACGTCCAGGTTATCAATATAAAGAACATCACATTTTTTCCACTTTTGAAACCTTATTAGCATTTCACTTGCCTCGAAACATAAGGGAGGAAAATAATCGTTCATTTCATCAATTACAAGAAATTTGTACACTCGTCAATTACGTTTTTAAAATGGAAATTATTGAATTAGTCTCCACTTGCTATCTTAAAGAGATTTTCGATAATGCTTTTTCAAAGTTATATTTATACATTTAAAAACAGCATTTCATTGATACGTGTATATTTCTGCAATTGTAACAATGCAAAGATACTAGTATAAGCAGTTTTAGTTTACCCGCATTTTTCTAGTTTTTATTACCCAATCGCAAATTTTGTATGTAAATCTGCAGTACATCGTTCTTAATAGCACATTATTCTGAAACCAACTGTAGGAAGCACAAAAACAGCGTTTGTTGAAATTGGTTATAATCCACAATTTGAAAATGTGTGGCAAGATTAGTCTTTTAAAGTACTATTTTTTCTACAAATGCGTTTGTGAAAGTTGCTATTTGAAGGAGGCAAATATAGAGAGTAAAATGGTGTGTGTTTTATCGACGAAAATTATTTCATGGCCACAAGAGTGTTAGAACCTGGTCATGCAGAAAATTTGTATTCACATTTAGTGGGATATATATATATATGTATACATATAAGGCTCTAGATACTATGGGATTTTTGTCCACCGCCCGCAGAATAAAAGATGTATTGATATTCTCTTAAATGTAGAATTTTGGAAAATAAAAATTTTTCCCATAAAAAATCTAGTGATATTCTTTTTAATGTTGAAATTTGGAAAACTACTGCACGTTTTTGTAAGGAGTTAAAAGCAAGCCCAATTTTCAGTTTTCCAAAAAATGGAGGTTTTCATTGAATTGTGTACCTGTTGAATGATTCAACAAAGCAGCGGCTTTAAAAAGTTTAATATATATGCGACCTCTGACTTTGCGCACGGCGCGCTTCAATGGGTTTGGAATATCTTTGCACAAATCAAGAAACAGCCAAAGTTCTTCGTTGCTTCCATGGGTACCAAACCTTTTAAATACATGAACATTAGTTAGGGAGAGAATTTAAATCTTTTTGAAAAACTCGACATTTTCAACAACCTCAAGCACAGCAATACTCTTTAATGAGAAATTTTCAACAGTGTATTAAAGTATATTTCCCAAAAAACCTATCCATACCACAAGATTTTCAAATTTGCTAATAGGCTCTGAGAAAATTATTCGTAAATTTGGAAAAACGTTTTTTCCTTTAAAACGGATGCTAGGCTGTTTAAGGTCAACTAATGTTTCCTTGTTGTATTTTGGATATGTGTAGCAATTGCATAATTTTCGATTTTCATAAATTCAACAATAACTATATTTTCGAATGAATGATGTCTTAACATTCGCCACTAAAAGGATATAAAAGGTAGTGACAAAATCTCTTGTAATGTTGTTTGCCGAAAAATGAAAGGGTTGTACAAGTAATGAAACGTATTAGATTTCAAAAATTCCGCATCACAAAGCAAAAAGATTAGATAAATATTCCTGCAAGTTAATCTCTAATCTGTAGCAAGATTGTAGGTCAAATTCTTGATCCTAAAAACTGAAAAAATTTATTGCTTATTATGAATGCCCTAATTTTCTTAAATGTAACCTTTACGAAATATAGCAAAATGCTTAAATGGTTATTATAGGTGTGCTAAAATTACAAAGTCTTTGAAGTGATTGAAGACACCTACGTACATCAAGTGCTGGTTTTAGAGGATGTGTTTTGTTGGTATATTTTAGTAAATTTTACTGCAAATCATGTTTACATTAGGTCTTGCATAAACTCAATGCATGCCTTAAGTAGAGATGGATTTTCTGCTTTCTCATAAGTGAAAGTATTAAGATTCTGTTCTGTACATTAAAGAGCTCGAACATCCAATCGCACGCCTTCATGTTGAGGAGAGTTCATAAAACTTTTGAGTCACTGATATCCAAATCAGATGGCGGTTTCCTCTTAAATATAATAATCTGTAAATAAATAATGGTATTTAAATAAATAAATGCATTAAAGTATTAGCAAAAGAAACTCTCAAATTTGAAATTAATCAGACCCAGTCCTTTTTCCACGAGACTGCTATCAATGAAATGGAGTTCGAGATAGGATAAACCATGAACCAAAATAGCGTACTAACTTAATATATTATTTTTCAATTTCTAAATAATATTTAAAAACAACTGAAATAGTACTAAATTGAAGTTTTTCATTACAGTGTAGTTGCTAATTAATTAACTTATGTCAATATACCTAATGTGTTTTACCTAAGCTATACTACAAAGTAATGTTTATATGGATTTTAATATATAGAGACCAAATTGTGTGAAACGGAACCAGTGACCAGTACTCCGATGGGGAGTGATCGGTAGGGTTCTGCAAGACCAGAATTTTCTCAGCCCCATTTAGTCTCATTGTATTTGACCCAGGCCCGTCCCATCCCAATCTCATTAAATTTTTTGGTCCCATAGTACCATTGGTCTTATAGCATAACATCTACTTTCATCAATGTAGCAAAAATTGGGAGTAATATGAAATACGTTGTTCCAGTTTTTGTCCTAGATCCCAGTCCCATGCGACTGAGTCCAGTAAATCCCAATGTACTAGAGGTCCCACAGAACCCTAGAGACCGGGCTTGAAATGCCTAGTCCCGCAACACTCTAATATTCATCTATGTTATGTGATGGAAAATTAGTAAACTCGAAAGCGTAAGAGCATTTGTAGTTCTAGACACAACCGTATAGCAATGCATACCTGTGTTTTAACTGTAGATTGATACATCACATTTTAATTCAATATGACAAGATTCAGACTTTTGTAAGATGAATAATCACTACCAGTGATCCATCGGACCCATGTCTAGATCCACCGCAACTCTGGATTTTGCAATATTTCCTTCAGTTATTACCAATAGCAAAATAACTAGTACACAACTCTCAAAAGTTTTTAAACACACTAATATTATTCGATTTGCTCATAACTTCTTGCTTAAGCTTGAGAAAAAGTTTTTATATCATTTGAAAAGGCATTTCCATTTCAATATGTGTATATATGTAACGAAATATCAAAGAATTCAAAATGTGTAGTATATAAAATTTATTCACATTCTAAAAGAATTCTTAAAACAGAATGTAATGATTTCCTAACTCCTAACAAAATACTATTTGGATCAGAAATTTGGGGCCAGTCTGAGCATGGATCAGATATGTTTCTGGCACTTAATATTCAAATTGCAATGATATATATTTAGTACTGCTTCCCTAGTTTGAAAACTTGGAAATCTTGAAAAATTCTTGAATAAATCTTAGTTCTATTATTTCCGTAAAAGATTTTGAATGTTTCTTAAAAGAAATTATCAAGAATTTTTTCGTAGTTCTTTTGTAAAATATTTCTTGAAGGAAATATAGTATTACATAAATATGTTCGTATTGGTTAAATTTATAATCAATTGTTGCAAGATCCAAATAGCGGCAAAATTTGAATTAGTAACATTAAGGCCTACAGTAGGCCTTGGAAACACTCATCAGGGGACAGTAAATACAAAAATGTTTATATGTAAATTGTATCATTATTATGTTTCTAAAGTTTGTTAAATAGAAAAAACGCAATTTGAAAACTAATAAATTATTTGAGATTTCAAATTTACTATTACTTTCTCAATGAAAAATAATTTTCTGGCTTCCGTAGATTGAGTGGTTCTTATCATCGTATATAATTCGGAAATTCACATCAAGCATAAATCAACAAATTTTACTTGTAGTAAGTTATGAACTTTCTTTAATGCTATTAATAGAATTTTTGATAATTTTAGACTGTAATTGTCAATATTTCATTAATACATGTATGCAATATTGAATTTTTGAATGAATCTCGAATTTTCTTTTGAATTCTGAAAAAACTGGAAATCTCCTTAAAGATTTTTGGAAATTTCTTGCCACGTTTTTGAAAGATTTTTCCAAGAATTTACCATTTTCATCAACTTGGGTCTGTTGTACGNAAATTGAAGTTTTTCATTACAGTGTAGTTGCTAATTAATTAACTTATGTCAATATACCTAATGTGTTTTACCTAAGCTATACTACAAAGTAATGTTTATATGGATTTTAATATATAGAGACCAAATTGTGTGAAACGGAACCAGTGACCAGTACTCCGATGAGGAGTGATCGGTAGGGTTCTGCAAGACCAGAATTTTCTCAGCCCCATTTAGTCTCATTGTATTTGACCCAGGCCCGTCCCATCCCAATCTCATTAAATTTTTTGGTCCCATAGTACCATTGGTCTTATAGCATAACATCTACTTTCATCAATGTAGCAAAAATTGGGAGTAATATGAAATACGTTGTTCCAGTTTTTGTCCTAGATCCCAGTCCCATGCGACTGAGTCCAGTAAATCCCAATGTACTAGAGGTCCCACAGAACCCTAGAGACCGGGCTTGAAATGCCTAGTCCCGCAACACTCTAATATTCATCTATGTTATGTGATGGAAAATTAGTAAACTCGAAAGCGTAAGAGCATTTGTAGTTCTAGACACAACCGTATAGCAATGCATACCTGTGTTTTAACTGTAGATTGATACATCACATTTTAATTCAATATGACAAGATTCAGACTTTTGTAAGATGAATAATTACTACCAGTGATCCATCGGACCCATGTCTAGATCCACTGCAACTCTGGATTTTGCAATATTTCCTTCAGTTATTACCAATAGCAAAATAACTAGTACACAACTCTCAAAAGTTTTTAAACACACTAATATTATTCGATTTGCTCATAACTTCTTGCTTAAGCTTGAGAAAAAGTTTTTATATCATTTGAAAAGTCATTTCCATTTCAATATGTGTATATATGTAACGAAATATTAAAGAATTCAAAATGTAAAATATTTCTTGAAGGAAATATAGTATTACATAAATATGTTTGTATTGGTTAAATTTATAATCAATTGTTGCAAGATCCAAATAGCGGCAAAATTTGAATTAGTAACATTAAGGCCTACAGTAGGCCTTGGAAACACTCATCAGGGGACAGTAAATACAAAAATGTTTATATGTAAATTGTATCATTATTATGTTTCTAAAGTTTGTTAAATAGAAAAAACGCAATTTGAAAACTAATAAATTATTTGAGATTTCAAATTTACTATTACTTTCTCAATGAAAAATAATTTTCTGGCTTCCGTAGATTGAGTGGTTCTTATCATCGTATATAATTCGGAAATTCACATCAAGCATAAATCAACAAATTTTACTTGTAGTAAGTTATGAACTTTCTTTAATGCTATTAATAGAATTTTTGATAATTTTAGACTGTAATTGTCAATATTTCATTAATACATGTACGTAATATTGAATTTTTGAATGAATCTCGAATTGTCTTTTGAATTCTGAAAAAACTGGAAATCTCCTTAAAGATTTTTGGAAATTTCTTGCCACGTTTTTGAAAGATTTTTCCAAGAATTTACCATTTTCATCAACTTGGGTCTGTTGTACGGTGGAACATTATGCATTTCTTTTGGTATTGTCGGTAAACTTAGCATCTTGTAATTGAGTTTTGTCGCTTAAAATAATTTTCAAATGTTGGATCTCTTAAATGATTGATTGAAACGCGACGGAAAAAAACATGCGCAGGGTTAAAATTTAAAAATTTGAGTCATTAGCATAATCAACTGCTGAGTTTAATGCTGATTATATTATCAATACACCATAGAAGCCGAATAGAATAAATGCAAAGCCACTTTCAATTATAAATAAACCCTCAGTAATTTTAAAACTCAATACTAATGCTTAAAAAATAATTTAGGAATAACGTCATTTACCTTAACAACCCTAAAAAAGTATTAATAAATCACCTTGAGCCTTTTGAATGATACAATCATTTTCAATATGTTTAAATAATTCAGAGTATACATAATATCCACTGATTCAAAATCATTTTAGTCGTATATTATTGTAATTGTAACAATCATTAAATTTTGAACCTCAGCATTTTGTCTTTACGTCTTGTCTCAAATATGGGTCGAGTTTTGCGTCAAGCCGGGCTTCGATATCGAGTCCTATTTCCATGGTGGGAAGGGTATACAACTATTAGAATTAAACAAGCTAGAAAAGACATTCATTATAATTTTATCTTGATTTTCAAAGTTAAATGACGCATTATTTCATATGGAAGAGCCATGTGGCAACTTAATAACTTGCGGAGAATAGAATGGGAAAGAATGGGACAATAAATGTTCTTTTTGGGAGATATATGTAAAAAAAACGCACCCAATGAGAGCCTAATTTTCGCAAATAATAGTACTTGGCATCAGATTAATTAATTCAAATATCAACTAAAAGTTAACTATTAGGTTTTCGCATATTTAACATTGAAAAGGTAAAAAATGGAAAAATTAGTTAGTGATGTACTCTCCATTTTATTCGATGACTTCTTGCCAACGTCCAGGCAGCTTTCCAATTCCCGAACGATAGAAAACGATTTTTCCTAAAAAAATTGGTAATGAAGGTCAGAATGTCTTTTTCGTTCTCAAAGCGATGGCTTGATAAGTGGTTTTACAATGATAGAAGCAGATGGTAGTCTGTTGGTGCCAAATCTGGTGGGTAGGCCGGATACGGAAGCACCTCCCAACCAAGCTCATCCAAGACTGTCTTTGTCATGTTTGCAACGTGTGACCGTGCGTTGTCATGCAGCAGGAGAATATTTTCGTTTCTGTTTTGTTGCCTCTCTTCTATTGCAGCCTTGACACGCTGAAGCTGTTGACAGTAGTACTCGGCGTTGAGGGTTTGATTTTTCGGCACCAATTATTGGTGCACAATACCCGATTGTGACAACCAAGGTGAAAGCATAAACTTTCTCTGATGGCGGTCCTCTTTTACTTGAGGTGGAGGTTGTTTATCAGGACTTACCCAGGCCTTTGTTCGTTTCTTGTTTATATACAGACGCCACTTTTCATCTCCTGTGATTATTCTGGAAAGAAAAAAACTGATGTTGCCTTGTGGCAGCTTGGTGTCTGGAAAACAATGATGCCGAAATTGAAACTCTGTTTTGTTTCTGATCATTGGTGAGGACATGGGGATTAAAATCACATAATTTTTGCACTTTCCCATTTTTCGCAAAAGTCTGGTGATCGTAGAATGGTCATGTCCCATGACAACTTCTAAATCTCTCGTTGACTGGCATGGAACATCATGAATCGAATCATTCAACATCTCTTCATCAAATTATGATGGTCTTCCGGAACGAGGGGCCTCTTCAATTGAGAAGTTACCATTCCGGAACTTCGCATACCATTTCTGAGCTGTCCTAAAGTTTATCTCTTCATCACCATAAAGTTTTGAAATATTTCTCGTTGCTTCTGCTGCTGTGAGCTGTTGATTGAACGAGTATAAAAGTATGTGGCGGAAATGATTGTTTCTATCGACTTCGCAGTGCATCTAAAAAGTGAAAAATTTGATTTTACTTTGTATAAATACGCGTTTTTGACGTTCCTATGCAAGGTACACTCACACACAATATTTATTGATATCTAAACACGTACTAGGCACGCACTGTAAATAAGAAAACAATCAATATATTTCATGCGAACAAACTTATGTGACATTATAATATTTACTATTAAAGACTGCACAAAATTTCTAATATTTAAAAATTACAAAAATTCTGTGTTACCTAATAATTTACTAATCTGTCACAGAACCACATCATACGAGACATTATTAGGGGCATAATATATGCTCTTTGATTTGGATAACCGATGTCCTCCTACCCAGTTACTTTAAAGCCGTGGCTCTTCAACCCCTCTTCACGAAAATGTCCGTAAAGCAGTGGAAAGTACACATTGCTTCTTGCATATGGTAAAATATGTGTATGAATATCATTCAAACAATTGCCCTAAAACGTGATGTATTGCAATCAATGGACTTCATTTGGATGCCTTTTGTTAAAATTTGCATTCATTCTACATAGAATGACAACTGCCGCACTATTATTATTATTATTTAAAAAAATTTAATAACAATCAGTATTTTTATGAATTTCAACAGATTGACAGCATGATAAGGACTTTGATTGCTAAATCAAAGCTTTCACTCACCACGCTTGAAGTCTGATAAATTCAATGATACTTGACACATATTTACTTGTCTATCATGCATGCAAATAAATGGGTAGAAATCATTCAAAATTTCAACTATCAAGCTCCACAAAATTGATTAATTCTTGATAACACAAGTTTTTGCTAGCAATGAGGTGGATAATTGCCAACGTGCCGAATATTTCCAGTAACCGTCATTGGCTTAGAATTGCAAATGAAAAAATTGATAGCAGCTTCAAAACTCACAAAATCAAAAATACATTTTTAGAAATCCATCAACGTTTGCAATGTTCCATTTTGCCATAATATATTCAAGCTTGCAGATACTGTGCAGTACATATTATTCACCAATCACTTTCAGAAATTATTCAAAAAGTTGGAAAACTAAGCGCAATTTGGTTAGAAATGCGATTTACAATTATTTACAAAATATATATTATATGACATAAAGCGCACTACAGAGACGAGAAAATAGTATTTTGTAAATTTCTAAATCAATTTTCACATCAATTATTTAAAAAATGACGTAGCAATTAAATTTTGAATCAAATAATATAATGTTGATTAGCCTAGATAACATCAAGTGAGCTAATTTGAAAAGTAGACTTTTAATAGTCCTAACGTCTAAATTGATATTTATTCTAAAAGTTGTGTTTATTAATCGATTATTTTGTCAGCAAAAGCAATTGCTAATTATCGCATTTGACTATATATACTTTTAATGAATTTTCTGGATATATGGCGAATCGATCAAAATAATTTCTGCTATATCTAAGCTAAATATATGAATAGTGGTGAACAAATTGAAATTACGAAACTAATACGGTGCAGATATTTTAACAAACTTAAAGGGTGTATGGGGGAAAATATAAACATTAAATTTCATAGTTTTTTTTTTCGTGCAATTATTACACTTTATGTACAAAATTTTTCTTGTGCCCCAGTATATTGCTTAACAGTTTGAGCAGCACAACCTTCACAGCATTAATTAATGAACCACAGACCAAGTTTAATTTCCTGAAACTCAAAACTTTTATTTTCTTTGTGTTAATATTAGAACCATTTTTAAATTCCATTCAAACGTGTTCACCAATAGATGTGTCAATTTCTTAGAAAAAATGTTTGAAAATCTGGAAAAAGTGATTTCACATTTTAAAGAGACATATATAGACAGCTTAAGGTTAGATATATTTATAAAAGTATAATATTATTTAAATATTAAAAATGCAATTAGATTAAAAGAGAGTGCTTTTTCAAAGTAGTTGATTTCTTGGTTTGATATCATTCTAGTATTTGATTTATTAAGTTCAGACATTTATAAGTTTACGTTGCTCACTTATAAGTGTTTTGCTTGACACATATCCAATATTTGTTTCAATAAAGTCTGACATTTTAGGTTAATTTCACATCTTTAATTGATTTGGTATTTATTCTATTTAATTCAGACTTCGAGAGTTTACACGTTCTTTAGACTTTGCTCAATAAATCTGCCATTCCCATAAATGTGAAATATATTTGTAAAAATTTAGAAATATAAAATTGCAATTTTTTTGTGACAATTTCTAATAAATCTCACATCTTTGAAAGTTCCAAACATCTCATAGTAAGTAGGAAGTTCAATGAAAATTTACATGGTTCTTTACCCTTCTTCCATTTGACAAGAACAAATGTTTCATTAAAATGATTTTACAGATTGTTAATCGTAATCTCAACTAATATTGATTAATGTATAGTAGTTTATTTCAAATTTATATTAACCATTATTCGATTAGACCAACTACTCATAAACTACCTGAGATGAAAATATCACCCAATATGTCAAAACCAAAATGTTGCTCGATTTGTTTCTATCTATGTTTACTAAAGGCAAAGCAAGAAGATAATGATCATTTCAAGTTTCTTAGTAATATTAATAGTTCAATCTTAAGCTGCCCATTGATCCAGTATGACATAAGCAGCTTTTCCACAGCAAAAGCAATTCTCTCCACGTTTACTAAGAAATTTGGAAATCGTGTGACTTTGACATTCATCCACGTCGTGTGCAATAAAGTCTTGTGGGTTTTTAGATTTTAGATACATCATTATTAATTCGTGAGCGTGAAATTTTTCTTAGAAATCGTGACAAAATGCAAAAACATCCCTGCGTTACTTATGGTTGAAATTTTTCAATGTACGTATATGGGCGTACGTCTTTTTAAGTTATACTGTGGAGCATTCATCAAATGTAAAAATTTATCTAGCAATTGTTCTACTTTATGCACAAATATACTAAATATTCAAATCGTTTAGTTTAATATCTACCTTCATTCTAACAATCATTTTGAATCTTCACTACATGGAGCTAGAAGTATTTAAAAATTATAGAGATATTCATACGACGATAACCATACAACTATAGTGTTTTTGAAAAATATTCATTTTAACCATGCGAACACTAGTTACAAAATATCCAAATATTATAATAATCCACTGTACTGGAAAAAAAAGAATTCGGCCATCCATTATTTGTCATAAATATTTCCAAGAAATGGCATAGGTATTTTTAAATTAGATTTGGTGCTACAGAAAGAGGAATTCATCAATGTTGAGACCTAACTATCACTGTTTACTTTAAATCTCAAGTAGAAATGCTACAGTGGTTGTGGTTAGCTAATATTTTCTTGGAGCAATGCATTCAACCACTTCAGACCAAATCAGAGAATCTGTAAATAATTTCATTGGTTTTTTCACGCTATTTATATTGAGAACGTCTAACAACAGTTATAAGTAATGCTTGATTACGTACCACTTGCCATCCACGAGTAGATTATCTCCAAACATTTGGAAGGGATGAGTCAAAGCAATATAGCCCGACTTGTACAGTGACCTCGAAGTACTGTCGAGGATATCATCAGACATTTCACTTTTGAAAACATTATTGCCTCTAAGCCAAAGTCCGGAAGACCTCCAAAACCTCCCAATCAGTTCTTGTGTGCCTTTCAAAGCGAAATCCCATTAAGACTTCAGAAGAACTTCTCAAGGAATAGGCTGGTGGTCAGCTCGTGACTGCAGAACTTTGCAAAACATCCTGAAGAAGTACTCAATTGGAACTTTCGTGGCACCCAGAATGCCATTATAAACCTCAAAGCAAAGGTGCCCCA
>CABFPE010000088.1:1092201-1106162 GCA_900660155.1 Hofstenia miamia
CCAAAACCTCCCAATCAGTTCTTGTGTGCCTTTCAAAGCGAAATCCCATTAAGACTTCAGAAGAACTTCTCAAGGAATAGGCTGGTGGTCAGCTCGTGACTGCAGAACTTTGCAAAACATCCTGAAGAAGTACTCAATTGGAACTTTCGTGGCACCCAGAATGCCATTATAAACCTCAAAGCAAAGGTGCCCCAAGTTGATGAGAGACAATTCATCTGAACATTGGTCTAATGTTATATTTTTAGATGAGTCAAGATTTGAGCTATATTCATCAAAAAGAATGTTGATAAAGAGACCAACTGGGCAGAAGTCCAGATTATTCCCTCAATTTTCGCGGCGCACAATGAAGAATGGTGGGAAGTCTGTAATGGTATGGGATGCAACATGGAAGTGTGGACTTCACAAGATTGTTCACATCACTGGTACTCTCCTAAGATCTCAATATGCTTGTATTCTCGAAAAGGAACTCTTGCCACTCCTTACAAATGATTCAATATATCAGCAAGATGGTGCTCCATGTCATACCTCAAAAAGGTCAAATATCTCTTCACACTGAAGATGAGTTTTGGAGTGCACTAAACAAAAAATTTTATGCAATTCCCCAC
The DNA here is from genome assembly GCA_900660155.1 of Hofstenia miamia. Taxonomy (NCBI): domain Eukaryota; kingdom Metazoa; phylum Xenacoelomorpha; order Acoela; family Hofsteniidae; genus Hofstenia; species Hofstenia miamia. The sequence goes on from CABFPE010000088.1 coordinate 1,092,807, forward strand.
AACTTTATTCAAAGGCTTTTTTATTCACTCAAAGGGAAACCCTACAAAATATTAGAAGAGAGAATTTTGTTGCTAAGTTCTTATATTGCATCAATTATTAATTTATGTGCCTTATTTTGAATCTACTATTTTCGGATTTGTTCATTTGTTTAAATTTTTCAGGAGGCCGAATACATTTTTCCAGTACAATTTTTCAAATTTTGATTAAAAATTAATAGCCAATTGTTATTTCTCATATTTTATGGTATTAGACATACAGATTTTCCTTTCTCAATCAAAGTACCACTCAGTTATAATCTTTGGCACACTCTGTCCAGTGAATGTTCATTATTTATTCAATATAGCAAGGCGGTCGAATTCATATTTCCAGTACTGTATATTTCATTAAATAAAATATAAAGTATATCGAGTATTAGAATTTTTTCAACACAGGTAATACAGTCAGGCCTCTTAACACACGAAAGTACATCATTTTTATATGGAAATTTTAGAATTTTGTGAGCTGCAGGTGAAATTTAGCACCCTTTGTAGTTGTCCGTATATTTTTGTTTTTTCACAACATTCTTCACAGTCAAGTAAAGTGTTTTTACTGGTGAATGAAAGAGACATGGGAAAATGCGGAGGGATACATTGATTGAATACAAATTCTTGTTGAAATGGGATAGCCATGACTTAGAAAATCTTGCTCATTACAATCAAAGAAAGTATTCATTCTTAGTTAAAATAAGCCAGTTTTCAATATGACATTCTTAAGACTAGAAACGCGACATAGATCGAAATGACTTTTAAGAATTTTTTATTTTCTTCATTATTCATTCAACAAAAACACTAGCAGATACATATACTTCCAATTATATTCCATAGTTTTCGCATTTGAAACATCAGATGTAAATTTATTCTCAAGAAGTAACGAAATTAATAATTTCGTGTACTTGAAGCACAAGAATAATTTATATCACAAATTGGCCATTTACCCATTGATGAGTTAAAATATAAGGATTATGCAATTTCTTAATAGGGTAGCAGGAAATTATTCAAAAATGTGGAAAAAACGTAATGGAGACATTGAACAGCGTTGGGTTAATGCAAACAGTATTTTTTATTTCATATTTAATAAGCATTTCAATAAAGCTTTAAGAAAATTACGGCCAAATTTAACATCAATCTCTCAAAATCATCATGAATGCCCATAATGTAAAACTCACATAAGTTTGTTTCTTTTTTCCTAAAACAATGGGTTGTCCGTCTTGACATAGAATTTTCTCAAATAACTATTTAAAATGCCTCACAAATTGTGAACGTAATGTTACTCCAAGCGTCGAACTGCTTTTGCAAAATTAATCTTCTAGCAAGTGAAAGAATTATACATGTAAATACATGAATATTAGATCAAAAAAGTGATTTGCAAGGCTGACCTGAAATTGCACAGTAAGTGATAGAGGAATGCGATATCATAGCAAATCTGTATTCTTTACGAATATGCTAAAAGCCTGAAAAATTCAATTTCATATTGGGGATAGTTAAAATCAATTTCACTTTTATACTAATAAATCAAATGAAAAGTTATATAAAAATAGAAATGTTTTTGGAAATGTATTACTATAACTGAAATTTATGTCCTCCATTGGCAATGAATTCTTACAAGTGGGAAATAGATTTAAAAATAAAAAATTTTGTGTTTCTGCATTTTTAATATAATCATTGTTCACAAAAATATTATTCAAATAAACGTGAAATGATTTGATTTTTCTATGCATCTGCAAAACTATTAAATTCGTGTTCAACAAATCATTGGATAAGTATGCCAAAAATGTCATTGAAATTTCAAGGTAGTCGCAACTAACTAAAAAAAGCCAAGTGAAAATATCAAAAAACTTTGTTATTAATAAATAAATTGTTTAGAATAGAATTTAATGACATCTCGAAATTATTTTCTAAAAGCTTTCAAAGATAATTTTATAATGTACAAAAATGATTTTCTTATCTTTTCCTCTCTGTTTTTATTTACCCAAAATAAATAATCACAAAAATTATCTTTATTACAATTTACAAAAGTTTTTATTTGTACTCATTAAATACTTTTTAATAAATAAGTTTGATTTCAATAGAATTTCATTCAGCCTCGAGATGGTAGATTTAGACTCGAGTATTCTGTCTAGATACTTAGACCTCGTCACTGATGATAAAGGCTGCTTAGTCACATATGTTTGGATAGATAGTACAGGTAGCAATCTACGATCAAAGACAAGAACACTCTCTTCTGTTCCACAGAAGCCTTCAGGTAAAACGTTCTTTAGTACTTTTTTTTAACTTAGATTGCTATATGAAATTGGAATATCCTTTATCAGACAATATAAAAAATGTTAAACTAGTTTTATGATTGATTTTTATATTGTTTCTATTATATAATTGTTCAATAATTAGGCATTGAACAAAATTGACATAAGAAATATTTTTCAGAGTGCCCAAGATGGGATTTTGATGGATCTAGCACGGGACAGTCGTCGGGATTAAACTCAGATTGCTTACTCATTCCAGTTGCCCTTTTCGATGACCCTTTTTTCGGAGGTAATGCGAAACTTGTACTAACAGAGGTTTTACTTCATGATGGCTCACCAGTTGAAACCAACAACCGCAGAAGATGCCTACAGGTTCAATATTTGACTTGTTTAAAATGAAATATTTATGTTCTAATCTCCAATTTCAAACATTTGATCATATCTCAAAAACTGTTATGTAAATTTAAAACCACAAAATAAATCAGTGCACATAAGATGATGCAAGTGTTGCAAAATATTAAATGATTTAGATCATGGAAAAAACAAAGACATCACATCCTTGGTTTGGTATAGAACAAGAATATGTTATTTTCGGATGCGATAATCGACCATTTGGCTGGCCTAAAAATGGATTTCCCGGTCCACAAGGTGAATATTTGCTTTTTAAGCTACTTTGTTAACGTTGCAGTATTGTAAAAGATATTTAAAAACAGCATTAGTGAAATTCTTCCGGGCATTTAAAGCATGTTTCACTGCTGAAGTCTATCCATAAATATGATATGACTACTCCAATTATTTTATTATTATTGACTATAAAGAGCAAATATTCAATATTAAGAAATACATATACATATATATATATATATATATATATATATAATCGTTAAAATTTGTAATTGATCCATGTAAAAAACCCTATAATTTAAAGTTATATTTGTATTACGAACTTCATACTGAGCCATAGTTTCTTGATACACTTAAACAATAAAAATTTAGGACCTTATTATTGTGCTGTCGGTGCAGACCGTGTTTACGGGCGGAAAATCATGAAATCCCACTACAAAGCATGTTTGAAAGCAGGTGTTAAAATATGCGGTACAAATGCCGAGGTAATGCCTAGCCAATGGGAATTCCAAGTTGGACCTTGCGAAGGGATTGAAATGGGTGATCATCTCTGGATGGCGAGGTATATACTTCACAGGGTTGCTGAAGACTTTGGAGTTACCATAGATTTGAGTCCTAAACCATATGACGACTGGAATGGCTCAGGAGCCCATACTAACTACAGTACATTGAAAATGCGGGAAGATAACGGAAGATTGTAAGTCTTACTCTCTAAACAATTTTAAGAAAACAATTTTGTCTAAATGTCACCAAGAATATGATAGAGCATTTATATCAAGAGTTTACAATTTAAGGTTCTCTCACGATTTAGACAAATGGATTTATTAATATCAAAAAAACCTTGCAGAGCTTAAGTAAACTTGACTTTCCTAAAATTATAGCAATTAAACTTTGGAAATATAAAAATCTCATATAATTGTCTATATTCAAAAGTTATATGCTATTTTTTAGAATTACTTGAAAAAAAACATTTAACTTTTACTTATTCTGCAATCCAAAAATTATTATTACTCGAATGTCTAACTATAATTTGTTTAGAGAAATTGACAAAGCAATTGAAAAGCTTTCTCTGGTTCACACACTTCATATGAGAGACTATGATCTCAATCATGGAGAAGACAACAAGCGAAGGTTAACTGGGCTTCACGAAACCGCTCATTATAGTCAGTTTTCCTTCGGTGTTGCAAATAGAATGGCCAGCATAAGAATACCTCGTCAGTGTGCCCTTAATGGAAAGGGCTATCTGGAAGATAGACGACCAGCAAGCAACTGTGATCCTTATCTTGTTACTGGTGCAATTGTAAATACAACCGTACTCAACTAGATACTTTAATTTGGACCATTTTAAACATTCGGATTATGATTTTTTGTGGCATTTAGTAAAATTTTATAATTTTAAATAGTTTTTTGAAAGATACGGTATAATTGGATCTGATAGGCAGCTCGTACTCGCAGGTAAAGTCTTGTAAAACTACCACTGTCACAGAGAACGGGCGGGTAAGGAGAAAGTATAAACATAACCGAAAATTGAGAAATACCATATAAATTCAAGCATTTGTAAAAAAACCATAATGGCAATATGTCTCTAAGTTTCTAAACATAGTTTGAAACGTTGTGTTGTAGCTATATTATTTTGTTCCTGAACGTCTTAAATCATGCTGAAAATGCAAAGATCAATTGTGGCATTATATAGTCCTTTATTAATTGTTAAAATGCTGATCAAAGTAAAGTTTGAAAGTTTTAGCCGAAAATATAGTGGCTTGAGCAACTTTAATTAATTGCCTTCTTATTAATTTTTTATTTTTTCTTAATTGTTTGTCCCAAGAATTAATTCAATGACAAAAGTAGTGTATGGAAATTTTAACTAATGAACTGTAAAAAAACAGTATCCTTTTAAAACAAAAGAGTAAATGCGAAAAAAATCATCCCCATTGATATCATAAATCAGCATTTCAATTAAATAATGATAATTGTCTGTTGCCATAGACATGTTAATTGTGGGTATTATGCGGATATGGCCATACAGGATACGAGTAAGCTCACTATTGGCAATAATGGGTGCAGTAATTATTATTATTATTATTATTATTACTTAACCACAGTGTTTTAAGCAGCATTAATTTTAGTGAATATCACAAAATGTATGCAAATTTGAACTTTATTATGAAAATGTTAAAAATTTGGCTGGTGTTGAAGAGAATGGTCGAGTTTCTTATGCTCTCCGCGATGATGTAATCAGCAAGTTGTTTGGCGGAATTACGTCCCTCGATGCAGCGGTTTCTTTATTAAAGATAAAAAGAAAACGCCACTGCATCAGATGTTCGCTAACTTAAACAAAGATCTCGCTGCTGAGGCTCTCTTACATCTCTTCAAAACTGCGCTCTTTTCTGAAGAAGAAACTCCTACTCTCTCTGATGCGTGTGTTCAGTCCTCTCAAACAAATGTCCTCACTGCCGAAACGTCTACTTCTGCATCTCAAAATCCAATTACGTCAAATCTATTAAACCACTTTCATATCTTTAGTGAACATTTTCTATTCGCATTTAACCAATGTATTATTGATAATGAATTCCCTGATATATTTAAGAAATCAGACATAAGCCCTATATATAAAAAGGCGATCCTCTAAACGCACAAAATTATAGGCCAATTTGCATTGGCCATCCTTTCAGTAAACTATTTGAAAAATTATTAAATAATCAAATAAATGCATATTTGATATCTGAAAATATTCTTTCGAAAAAACAATTTGGTTTCCGTAATGGGTTTAGCACTCAAGATGCAATTTTGTCAATATCACAGCAAATAAAATCAAATTTAGCTTCTAATAAATGTAGTTGTGTTGCCCTTCTCGATTTGAGCAAAGCCTTTAACTCAATGAACTTTGACATACTGAAAGACAAATTAATGCATTATGATTTTGATGACAACGCTATAAATTTGATAATGAACTTCCTTATAAATCGACATCAACAAGTTATACTTAATGGCACAAAATCAAAATATATTACAACTAACCGTGGGTACCCCAGGACACAGTTCTTGGCCCCATCCTATTCTCACCTTACGTAAATGATATAACGAAGCAGATAAAAAACAGTAATATTTGTCAATATGCGGACGATAGCTGTCTCATAAGTACTAATGTAAATCCCTTTAATGCTACAAAAATTCTCCAAAATGACATCGAACATTTAACAAAGTATTTATCAAATAATCAATTGAAAGTAAAAACATAGACCATAATATATATCACGTACGTATAAAGCAAAGCAAGTCTTTTAACTATTTAGTTGTTAAATTCACAATGATTTAAATTTCGAACAATTCTTAATGACTAAAATTAAGGAAAAATGGCTTCTAAAGTAAGGTATCTTTATCATCTTCGAAATATTTCAAATAAATACCAGAAACAATTAATTTCAATATAGTTCATTTCTTTTTACAAACATAAATTCAAAATATCGAATACTTCTGTCTAAAACTTTCAATTGGTCTCTTAAAACACTTAACTTTGCGCAAAAACCATGAGAGTTCATCCGTCTATCGAATTCAATATAAAATATTAGCTCCTTATTACAGAATTCAAATGCATACGGTATCAATATTATTTAAGTGTAAATCTGGTACACCTCTTTCATTTTTAAAACAATATATTAAGTTAAATGAACGTTCTCAAAAATTTTTATGCTTAGATAAACATTCACATAGTTTTCACCACATAGCAACTAAAATTTGGAATAACTTAGACCATGAAATTTAAATGGAAATTAACTACAAAAAATTTAGGAAAAAAGTGCGAACATTCCTCTTTCACAGACAATGCATACTTAATGACAATAATACACTACACTCCTTTGAAAATTTCGTATAATCCTATATAATGTACACACACACACACACAAATCCTCAACAAACACACACCACACAATTATATATGTATATGTTACTATTATTTTGTAAATAGTGTTTAGTTTATAGTCTTGTACCAAAGATTTTTTGCAATAAATTGCTTTTGACTCTTATTATTATTATTATTATTATTATTATTATTAAGAGACTTTTATTTAAGCAAAAATTTTTAACTTACAAATATATTAAATTAAATTAATAAAAGTTTAATACTTGTTTTGAGCGAAATGTATTACAAGGGCAGACGATATAGTGTGTGCAAGGATCTTCAATAGTATAATTTGTTTTGAAAAACGTCCAAAAAAAGTCTTGTAAATTGTGAATTACATCTTTTGGTGCACTAAGAAGATTAATAAATGTTTTCAAATGAATGAAATTTGCTAATGGAACCACTCGATGGAAAAAATATTGAAATGTCTCTTCGATTTTTTACAAATTTAGCTTTCAAAGATAATGTGATTTTAACTTTTTAAATTTGAACGACGTACAGTCTTAAAGTATACAAAGTTATAGATTTTAAAATCAAATTGGTTTTTTAAAAAGAAAAATATCAAAAAATTGACGTTTACAAGTGATAGGCAAAATATATAATAGAATTAAGCATTGATGAAATTATAATCTATCATGCGATGTAAAAATGTTTTTTGTCAGTAGTTTCGAAAGATCTGATTGCATTCATAAAAAAATTTGCTACTACACTAAACTTTTCACATGGAATTCTNAATGTCACATGTGCGCAGAAAAGAGCGTACATCTTTGATGAAAAAATTTAAATGAAACTTGAATTTACAATAAAAAGTTGATCCTAATGGTAAAAATCGAATTTATACCATAAGTCATTGGAAAAAGGTATCCATGAAAAACACTCACCTTATATAGAATTCCAACACAAGCAGACATTTGGTTTCACTTAGCTCTCAATTTCAACAAGAACGGCATTTTTTAACATTATTAAGGGAAATGAAGCTACAATTTTAAAATTCTACACAGCAGTAAAAAAAGAATGTATTTCAGTTGATCTCAAATATAGATGTTTTCTGCTAAGCTTGATTCTTAATGACGGATTTTTTTGATATTAATCGTAATTACAGTTTTTCAATAACTAATATAAAGTCTAGTGCTTTAAATTTGTAGGATTATATAAAAATCAAAATCAGTTTCTTTAATTTATTAAAAAATTTTAAAAAATCTTAAAACAAAAATATCTTGGCAATTGCATGTGGCATATACTGCACTATCCATTATCGTCCTGCATTTTAAGTGTTCGCGCACATTTGCAGATCTAAATATTACAAAATCTACAGAGCATGGCATAGTGTAGAAGCAGCTGCGTTTGAAACTTTATCCTTAAAAACTTTGCATAATTCAGCACGTTAACGAAAAAATTAGATTCTTCAATTCTTTGATGGCTAATCTTGAATCGGACAAATTAAATCTAAGTAAAATTTTATGTAAACCTCATTCTACTTATCTGATGTGATGTAATAGCTGTAAACAATTAATATTTTTGAAGCGGTAGCAATAGCAATCCTCACTTTACACATGAAAGATCTCTTCAAAAAGTAAAATTAAACTCCTCATTTTGTCTCCTTAAATTTTAAAGCAAATTTCAACAGAATCATATTATTCCTCAACTAAAGAGAAGGCTAAGTCAATCAACAGGACGACGCACCGTCTATTAAATCATATGTATGCTACTTGTTTAGCATTCCTTTATATATGACCTAATTGCTTGAAGTTTTAAGTTTTACTGGGAGTACCCAAAAGGCAAAATCTACAAGGATGGTAGCTTTCGCGACCGTGAAAAACTGCGAACTCGTGCAGCATGAACCCCAACGAAATTATAGACAATTGGGGGAATATTTTTCTGTTCATTTGCCGATAAAGTTATATATATATATATATTTATTTATAATAGCTGTAAGCTGGCTTAGTCTTCCCTGAAATTGTTAAAAAAACTGTGTTTAGTAATGTATTAACACTATATTGTATTTGAAATACAAAACTTTTTAAGAAAAGATCGTTGTTAAATCGACACATTATCTAGATGACAACCTTGTGCTATCCAGACATTAGAGCACGTTGGGAAACGTTGTATGGACTTTTATAAAATATTGATAACTTTTCCGTGAATTGTAAGCTTAAAAATGTATCTTATGTAGGGCCCCGAAAGTAGGGTATCTGATAAAATTTAACTTGCTTACTGGATTTTACCAGATAACATATATTCGGAGATAAAATTTGATTAAAAAATGGAAGTTTCGAGGAAAGAGTTATATCTTTTCTATGATATGGAGGTTATCATGCCACAAAACAAGTTTTTCTTACACATCAATATTTTGCAGACTTCTTAAAATTGCTGGTTTTCAGACCTGAGGTGCAGTTAAATAGGAAGTTATAAAGTCATAAAAATCATATTTTTGTTTATTTTGAAAACTACGGTAATATCTGTTGCTGCGCTGTCATAAAAGTAATATTTTGGCATTATCTCATTAAATTTAGAAAAAACTTAAAAATTAAAGCTGGTTTATATCTGCCTTAAATCATTTAAACTAAAATATATGTATTCATTCAATTTCAATTACTGTATTTCCTGGCCTAACCCCCAAAATGTTCATATTAAAGGAACTATATACATTATTATTTCATGGATTTCGCAAGGCACACGTGTTGGGGAGGGTGCTAGATACGGGTTCAAAAAACTTTTTTTGAAAAAACCTGAAACTTATGCATAAGAAATTAGACCCCTATTCCAAACGCGTAAAGTAAATTCTTTGGATAAAATCAACTATTCTGGCTTTCCATCAAAAAAGGCGTTGAATACTATGGAAAATCAATAAGTGTGAATGGTGGATATACATCCCATAGTATCTAGAGCCCGTATATATATATATATATATATACATATATATATATATATATATACTGTATATATGGCATAGTGTAGGGAGAAAAAAAGTCTAAATATAGGGTGTCTCAAAAGTCCTTCTCACTTTGGAAACTAATTGGTATTTTGCAATTATATTTATTTTAAATACAAGCAATCAACAACCATAACACAAATCAATGCATTTCAATGTGACCCCTTAGCATGTCCCAACACAGCCACCATTGTTCCTCCGTTAACTAAAAATCATCATTCAACATAGCAGGTTTAATTTCCTTCACTGTGCCTGTAACCGTTGTTTGAGCTGTTGAATCGTGTTTATCTTCATCTGTTAGACCTTTGTTTAATTTAAGTCGCAAGGTTCTCCAAACAGTGCTTTGAGAAGGCGTAGCTCTCTACTCAGTCTCCTGGTAGATGCGGTAGGGTAACGAATTACAGTGTTGTCCATGCTTTGCACAGTGTCTGCTGATGAGGAAGGTTTTCCTGAACGCTGCTCATCAGCTACACTACCAGTTTGCTTAAATTTATTCACCAAATCCTTGGTGGTTCTTCTGCTTGGAAAATCGTTTTGGAATTTTCAGAAGTTTTCCTGTACTCGTTCATATGTTAATGCCCTCAGACAGGCACAAATAATGGCTTTTCTTTCCTCCCTATCTGAAAGAAATATCAATTTATCAATTTTTTCAATGAAATGAGGGGGACTTTTGAGACACGCTTTATATTTGTAGATTAACTCGGACTCCCGAGTTTAGGTTACAACTAGACTCGAACCTGAAATTTTCACTTCACAGGGGCCTAATCTTATGTTCATTGAACTTGTTCAAAGTATATTTTACTGTTAGGCCTTGTTAGTATGAGAAAAAATATTCTTAGCTTTATCAACTGTAGTCAAATTGTGCATGTAATAAAATAAAAATATATTTTGAGTGAGCACTCAAGTGGACTTAGACAACTAATTACCGGACAATCCTTTGATTTATAAGAAAAAAACATGGGATTAAATCCTGTGTAAACCAAGAAACCCTTATTATTTAGGGCCGCCTTGGATAAACTTCGAACGTCCAAGATTCCGAGATTACGTTGCCTACCATTCCCCAATTAGAGTTTTGTGTAAAAGCCATAAAAAAGAAAAATTCTATTTGAAAAGTAAATGAATCATGCTTTTTTAATCATCAATAACAAGGGCGAATCTTACAATATCACATTTTCAATAGACACTTCTAGAAATACCTAAATTTGGAAATACACATGTGATTTACATGTATACCTACAGTGTGCCCCAATAAAATGCATACACATTAAAAATAACTGTAAACGTAGTATTTAATTAGAATTTTATTATTTCAAAAGTGTAAAAATATTTAAACTTATCATTATTTTGTTTTCTCATTGTATTTTGACTATATTTTTAGATAATTATGAATAGCTAATAAATTTACTTTTTGTGTTTTTTTCAGATTCAACCCCTTACGATAAGAATGACAGCAAGACTTAACTTCGAAGAAAGAAAATTTATTCTAAAATGCTACTGGAAGTATGAAAATGCAGTTGAAGTGTAATTTTTTTTGTGGGGATACCTTAAAGATAAAGTTTATGCTACGAAACCTGCAACAGTTGCTGAATTGAGAGAAACCATTTAGCACTAATGCACCCGAATACGAAGTGAATTGTTTCATAATGTGTGCGATTCTATTGCTTGGCGTTAACAGCAGTGTCTGGATCAAAATGGACGTCAATTTGAGAACAACCAGTGAATATTTTTGCACTTTTGAAATAATAAAATTTTAATTAAATACTACGTTTACAGTTAATAATAATTTACAAATCAAATTCAAACAATTTCTTAACATAAAGAAACAATTTATATTTCTGTTAGACCAAGCCTTAAGTCAATTAATAAAATTGCAGCTCTAATAAAGTGCATTAACACATTACTTGCCTGACAAAGCGAAAGTTTATTCGGTTTCTAATGATTTCATATTTGTATTTCCTATTCTCAACAATAAATTTCCTTAAAACTAAATATTTTAAGTAATTTCTTTTAAAGGAATAAATAACCAAATAATCCATTTAAAGATTGTCTTAAAAAACAACAGTTTTTTTATTAATTTTTTTAACTAAATATAAAGACAAAAAATTGGTGGCCATTGTGGATAGTTGGACATATTGTAGGGAGCTTTGTTTGAGAACCTTCATGGATGTTTACTATTAAAATCAAATAGTATTTTCAAGGACGGAAGTATTCTAACATAACATGTTCTTGACATAAAGAGATAATTCAAAGTTGTCAATGATTATAGAATTTAAAATCCGTCAATTAGGTGCCAAACGTTAAGGATTTTTGATAACAGACTTGTGTAAACGTTTCTTCGATACTAAATATAAAAATCTCAAAACCTAAAAGCACTGAAGCAAATTAAATATTGTAAATAGTTCGAAATACAATCAATTGATGAAATAATATTCAGTATCTCAATTTGATGTCTACTATATGTATAATATTTATCACTACATCAAAAATAAAATAATTTCCAAATTCATATTCGCTTTCAAAGTGCGATAATTTAACAATTATACGTACACCAGCTGGATGGGCACTGTTACACAAAAATATTGCCCAATATAGCACTTCAAAATTATTTCACAATAAATCAGTTGTTATTATTATTGCAATATAATCACAAGCATTCAATCGGTGCAAGACAGAAAAAGAGCAGGGAGACAAAAAAACTGGCACGTGATGACTAAAGAATTATTACTCAAATTGTTAACAGACATCCAACTATAAGTGGTGTAGAGCTAGCGGACAGGTTAAAGAAACAAAGAGGTGTCAATCTATCGGAAAGAACAATACAGAGGTATTTGAAAGTGCTGGATTCCAAAACATGAAGCGGAAAAACAAGCCTTTCCTGACAGACAAACACAAAAAAAGTGCGTTGATTTTTGTTTGGAAATTCTACATTTTTCATTTGACAATGTCTTTATTACAGACGAATGTTTGATTTACCTGCACCGGAACACACTTAGGTACTGAACTCGAAAAGAGCAGAACACCAAAATAACTGTCCCCAAACTCTGTGTCTGTTATGGTGTGGGGCGCATTATCTGAGAAGGGCTTGTATTTAACCCTTGTTGAAGGCAACATCAGCAGCAGAAAGTACTGCCTGGTCCTTCAAGAATTCTTGCCATGTTCTAATGCCCTTTATCCAACAGGCTGGGTCCTCCAACAGGACGGTGCGAGAGCGCACACATCCAAATTTACCCATGACTGGTGTCGTGACCAAAACGTAAGCTAACTCACCGGATCTCTCGCCTATAGAGAATACTTGGAAGTTAATCAAGGACATGGTTGAGAAGCGTTCTCCAAACACAAAGCAACAACTTAGAGACGAAATAGAAGCTGAAGGTGGACGTATAAAACTCGAAACACAAGTAAATTTGATGAAATCTATGCCAAACAAATTCAGACTCTACCTGTAGGCAGGAGGAGAAACTATTGACTATTAAACTCTTTTGTTATGTTGCCTAATATTTTTTCTACCTCTATAAAATTTTCATCACTGTACACAACATTTTTGTTGAGACATTTACTATGATTTTGTTTTAAGACTTATGACCCGGAGTATATATATATATATATATATATATATATAT
>CABFPE010000088.1:1106255-1137014 GCA_900660155.1 Hofstenia miamia
TCTTTATAATATATATATATATAATATATATATATATATATATATATATAAGCTGTTTCAAACGTATCTTTTGCAAAACTCTTCAAATTTGATACACAGCGTATATAAGGGGAAATTTATCATTAAAAAATTGTTCTATTGTTTGTTGCAATATGTTGCGGCAATATTTGCTGACAAAAATATTCTTTAAACTTTGATTATTTGGGGGGAAAAAAATTTATAATATATAATGGGAACCGAAAGGGCTACGCCTGAATCGTCCTAGAGAGTAACCTCCTCGTGGTCGTTCCTGGAGAAGCGGAGACGCTGAGCCAATACTTGATGGGCGCATCGCTTTGCACATATGGGGGCGGTGATGATGATGTGAGACTGTCTGTTCTTTGGAGCAGACGGCGACGTCTATGCCCAGAGCCGTAGAGTGCGTCTACGAGGGCAGTTATACAGAGGATTTTCCTCTGTCTCTGGCCTCTAGATAGGCCTAGGCCAGCATTTGCTGAGCCTTACCTATGAGGGAGCTTTGCTTTGTCATGGGTTTTAGTTATGATCCGACATTCTAAGTTACGGAGATTTTAGGACGTCGCTTGGTGCTTTGCACTTCAAGTGTATAAATATCTCCTAAATAATCAGGATCTCTATAACAGGCAGACGGTAGGTGCTCACGAGTTACCTCAGTTAGTAGCCTTGGTTGGCGAAAGCTGTAGAGAGGCGCAACCCTCTCATGAAGCTCGGCCTTCGGCTTCACTCTCTGCTGATCAGACTCAACACAGATCAGCACTCTGCGTGCCAGGGGCCGCCAGAGGACAAGCATGATAAGCCGGCTAGCACACTTCTAGGGGAAGTGCCAGAGCTGATCTGTTGCCACCCACTCTTCAGTCCGTTGACTGGTAGAGTAACCCCGATAATATATAAAATAAATATATTTTTTAAATTAAAAATTATTAGATACAATGCGTCAAGTGATTTCTACATTTGATTTCAGACTCGGAAATTTCTGATTCTTCTAATGAGCTTTTTTTGAGATAGACGACGTTTTATGAATTCAATCAGTTGTTGGGAAAAAATTGGCAAGAAAAAAATTATCACACAGAAAGTTTAATTCAGACACATTTGCAACTTTGTGTTAGCTAGTTCTAGACAGCATTTGGTAAAAAGACATAATTTGTTGAAGAAACACAAAATCCTTCTTAGCCTTACAGAAATACGCCAATGTAAAGTCTATTCTAATTTGATAAGGTAAAGTTAAATCCTTTAATTACATTAAAGATACTTTATTAAGTGATATTAAAAAAGAGCCAAGTAGCAGCAAATTTGATTGTTCTGCAAATTAGCAAAAAAAACGTTAGCGAAAATTTGTTTATTCACCTAAAATTTGAAGATGCTATAATCCTGCGTTTCATTATTGTAATTTTATTATTTTTCAATTTTTTTTAATATTTAGTGAGCTTTGCAATAAAGTTTAATGCTTCTGTTAAAACTAATCAAGATTCAAAGACGCGGGTTTGGTCTGGGTAATGATAGTCTTCAATTTAGATTAGGGATTATGAATCTGCTGCCACATTAAAGAATTTTGTGAGGCTTGCAAAACTATTTTAAAACTATTTCACAATTACTCATGCATGCCAATAATACAATTTATTAGTATTTATAACTTTTAGATTCAGCACTGCAAGGTAGCAAACATGTGTATTTTTACACACCTTGAGAATACATCAAGTGAATTTAGCAATATTAATTGCGCTATTGATGAAATTTGACGTTGTTGAACTTATGTGAGGAAAACATAAGGTTAAATCTATTTTTCAAATTATAATATTTGCCTGTTATATAATAAAGAAATGCAACTAAAGTTATAAAACTGCCTGCATTTAATACCTTCACCTTTTTGATTCACAAGGGCATTATGTTGTTCTTTTTTGTTGTTCATTACTATTGATAATATGTATATAATCGTTTTAGAAAAATACATAGTAATGCGACTTGACAGTTGTGCTGGCCTGTTTCCTGAGTTGTAACTAACAAAGTGGCCTGTGACGGCAAACAGGTCAATTATTTAGGCCAATAAGTACGTTAAATACACTCAATTTACATCCTAATCAAGTCTAAATAATATCTTTTTTTACACAACGTATCTATTAAAAATATAATTACACAGCGTATCTATATTTAGTTGCATTACCAGCTTATCTATAAAAAATGGCTCTTCTGGCACATCGTATCTATATATATACATATATATAGGCCCTGCAAAAAGATATAAAATAGGAGTAAATGCTAGGTACTCCTTATAGTAGACTTGATATGGAAAAAATAAACATCTGTGAAACGTGAGTTGAGGTTTGGCAGGCTTATTAGTTTCTTACATGTACAGTACAGTATATAAAACAACGGCTATACAAAATTTAGCTTAAATTCTGCATAAAATGAATTTATTCATTTCAATAGATGAGTCAACTGTTAGAAAAATACGGTCTGCATTGTTTCTTTATATTCTTTGTAAAATTTCTCTACCATATGCCTTTATGACCCATTGAATTTATTAATAAAATAATTTTTATCGAAATACAAAGAAAATCTTAAGCAGTTTTGAAAAAATTTAAAGGTTCTCGTAATATTTTTTAAGCATTTATAACTCAAGAACTAATAAATATATCCAAAAACCTAAGATGCCACAAAATAAGATTAGTTTCCCCTCTTACATTTTCATTCCTAAGTTTCTGTTTGGTGCTATATTTTGAGGCGTATTTCAGGCGCCTAAGGCGACGCAACCTTTGACATTCGACCTAAATTGGTATTGGAGGTCTTTCTACATACATTACACGAAATATTTTTGTAGTAAGATTTTCCTTGTCGATAGATGGCGCTTTAAAATGTGATTTATTAGCTATCTTAATACATTGATAAAATTTATTTTTGGCTTTAATGGGCAAGCAATATCATATAATGTTCCTTCACTCTCGGATTGTTGAAATTCGAAAGCTACTGATTCTATATAACTACTGAAATTTGGAAAAACTTCAAAAATTAATTGAGCAAAATTGCATTGAATTCACCCTTTCAAATCAAAGGAAATTCCATTAAAATTTTTGAATTTCATAGCACAGACATTCGAGAAGAAAAGGTATTAATGCTTCACTCTCGGAATCTGATAGACTGATATCTAAAGTCTATATTTATATTTAAACAGCTTTGATTTAACGTTTATTTNTATATATATATATATATATATATGAAGCATGAAATTGTCAAAAACATACACATGTTAAATAGCCAATTTCTTTGCGATGCAGATATTATTAAATATGCAGAAATTTCAATAATTTATTTCTTAGGAGATTAATTGAAATTATTATTAAGAAGTCATTAGAAGACATTTTAATTACGAACAAAAGATCAAAAAAAACAATTAAACTAATTATGAACATTGTTTTAAGATTGAATATAAAGGACTCCAAATTGAAAACATGATCAAAGAACTCAGAAAAATATCAATAATTAAAGAAAAGTTTAGATTTATATATAACAATCATAAACTAGGAACGAAATTGCAATTAAAATCTACAACTGAAGAAACAAATAATTCAAATATAATTTATCAAATAAAATGCACCTGTGGTGAAGATTATATTGGTTTTTCTATATCAAAAAGAATTAAATAACATGAGACCAGTTCTAATATATCTAATCATCTAATTAAATGCGGATTAAATTTTGAAATAAAAATATTACATCAGACGTCAAGATCAAGTAATTTAAAAATTACTAAGAGTATTTTTATAAAATCCTTGCAACCAAGTTTGAACCCACAAGAAGACTAGATTTATAAATTAAACTTGCCACTTTTTAAAATTTAAAAAATTATAATTATTATTGAAAAATCTAGTGAATTTAGAGGGAATAATTTGTAAAACTGACGATTTTGTAAGTCGAAATATATCTGCATGTTCTTATTAAGTTTAATTTACTTCTTACTAAGACATCTAGTCAAATTATATCGACTAATCAACATACTTCAAGGCATTAATGACAAATACAATTGAACGTAAAATTTTAAATTTCTTCATAAATATATCAAGCGTCAATAATTTCGTTGCGTACGATTTCCAATATTTTACTAACGTTATTACAATTTTTATTGATAAATAACCGAATTCTTCACTAAATTTTAAATTTTGAATTAAAAAATATTTTTTAGAATTTGTATCTGTATTTGCGATGGGGATTTTCTTGAATGATTTTAGCACAATGATAAGGAAACTGAAGGTTGTTGATTAAATTATTACTATAAATTGATGCCATCTAGAGTCGAAAATTTAAAATTTGTTGCAGATTTCTTTTAGCTATTGAAAGCTTCAAAATAAATTTATGCAATTCATTGAGTATAAAATGTGAAAATATTGTAAAATATTTATATTAGGCTACATCATTCTTATATAAGTAGGAATTTAGCCTATCTATCATTTAATTGGTCTGAAACAAACATGAATGGTTTTAAATGATTAAATTTGGATAATTGTTCCTTTTCTAAAACTTTCGCTATTTTTTCGGTTAAAAGATATTTCTCATTAAAATTTTGATAATATATAGCTATAATTCTAAAATGCATTTTAGTGTCTGCTTTGCAATGCTTTGACAGTTTCTGAAGAGCTTCACCAAATTTGCATGAACACACTTACTCCCACTACATATATTTGCATCAACAACACTCACTCTAATTCAAGAACTGCAATTTAAAACTATTTTATTACAAAAAATTGTAATGTAGGGCAACATGTAACATATACTTTTGTGCAATCAACAAACTGTATTTGGTATTTAAGATTCAAATTTTGAAATGTTATAATTATCAATACCACCACTTTTTCAGAAGAAAAAATTTCTTTGGCGGGATCTCAGCTCGCCTCTTTCCAAAACACACTTACATCTCCAAGAACACACTGTGTCCTAAAACACTCAAAGCAAAGTATTGGATTAAAACTGATTTATCGGTGGGTTTCCTATTTAGGATTTTCTAAGATTCGGGTGTTAAGACAATAATATGATTTTTTAGGCGTCCCCAGGACAGTCCTACGACTATTTCAGGATAATTTCTAGATCTCCTGGACATGTCTCGCTGCTTGGGTCAATGAATTGATTGCTTCAAATTTCCTACATAACAAAAATTATACAAATAGTTATATTCAAATGCCATTTCCTCTAGTTACTTAACCCTATATTGATTTCCGTTACTTTAAAGTAGCAAATAGCTTTAAACAATTTTGCCCAAGCTTGTTAAGAAATATTGAAAGCCTTTGATATCCACAAATATAATGCGCGCACTCATGTAATGATGCCGTATTGTGGTAAGAAGTATTCTTTTGCCTGAGGTATATACATATGCGAGCCGTTCAGGCACGCCGCGCGCAAAGTCAGAGGTTGCCGCGAATTAAAGTCGAAAAAATGAGACAACTCTCTATCTTATAGTGATTTGGGATTTAAATATCTTCATTATTTAATGAGTTATTGGAGTTTAAAAAATTGTGAGGAAGCTATTGGAGACTGAATAATTCCTAATGAATACAAGTTCAAAAAAATTATCCTATTTTCTTGATATTTTTAGGAATCCTTTTTTTGCATTCTTAATCAAAAAAATAAACTAGTTGATTTGTAATATACATCAGAGATCTCTTTAAATTTAAGTTATAATTTTAGTCGCCTAGTTTAAAAACACTCCCCGGATTTATAATTTCCGGACAGGTGGTGCAACTGCAGAAGAAAAATACACATCCCCAGCCATGATGAAATCTAATTATAATTCTTTCTATTTATTAAGAAAGATTAGCATTAGCTATCTAATACAAACTAATAACGACATTAAATTTTATCTTCAAACATGCATATATATATATATATATATATATATATACATATATCTTTATACTGTATATATATATACTGTGTGTATATATATATATATATATATATATATATATATATATGTATATATATATATATTTGAATGCAGTAGCTTTCGATGGTGCTTTTTTCTCCCCATGCAGTATGCAACACATCTACACATTCCGAAGCCTTTTTCCCGTTCCTTTTCAACGCCTCAATATAAAATCTATTATTTTATTTTTTACAATTCATTTGAATTAAATATGTGCTGAAAAATTTTCTTTTTATTGTCACATGTGTGTGGTATACACAAACAATATAATACGAACACATGTAACTGAAAAGATAGGAATGCTCCCACGCTGCTGTCTACATTTCATTGGAAATACAGCAAATAAAGCAAACAATCATATTTGCTGCAACCACATACAGTCTCATATCTTTTCGATCACACCAAGTGTGTATAGTATAATTAGNAATAAACTAGTTGATTTGTAATATACATCAGAGATCTCTTTAAATTTAAGTTATAATTTTAGTCGCCTAGTTTAAAAACACTCCCCGGATTTATAATTTCCGGACAGGTGGTGCAACTGCAGAAGAAAAATACACATCCCCAGCCATGATGAAATCTAATTATAATTCTTTCTATTTATTAAGAAAGATTAGCATTAGCTATCTAATACAAACTAATAACGACATTAAATTTTATCTTCAAACATGCATATATATATATATATATATATATATACAAATATCTTTATACTGTATATATATATACTGTGTGTATATATATATATATATATATATATATATATATATATGTATATATATATATATTTGAATGCAGTAGCTTTCGATGGTGCTTTTTTCTCCCCATGCAGTATGCAACACATCTACACATTCCGAAGCCTTTTTCCCGTTCCTTTTCAACGCCTCAATATAAAATCTATTATTTTATTTTTTACAATTCATTTGAATTAAATATGTGCTGAAAAATTTTCTTTTTATTGTCACATGTGTGTGGTATACACAAACAATATAATACGAACACATGTAACTGAAAAGATAGGAATGCTCCCACGCTGCTGTCTACATTTCATTGGAAATACAGCAAATAAAGCAAACAATCATATTTGCTGCAACCACATACAGTCTCATATCTTTTCGATCACACCAAGTGTGTATAGTATAATTAGAAAGAAATTTTTTATCAATCAAATGTTTTCAGAATTTAAAATCCTCGAAGAACGACAAATAACCATGCTAAGGTCAGAGCCCGTAAGCCCATACTATAGAAGCCCGTGCTCGTACAACTTTGTTCATTACGAACCCTACCCTAGATGATCATGATAACTGTTAATACACAGTGACTTTGATAGTCTAAAGAAGCTGAAGAAACTTTTTAATTGAGGAGAGATGATATATGTTACAAATTTTAGTTGCTCTAATTCATATCTTAAAGCAGTTATCATTTATCAGAATTGTAAAACAGAAACAGGCCATAATAATTGGGAGGGGGGCAGATGATAATCTATAACAATAGCATACGAATCAAATAGAAATGTACACATATGTTACCAAAGCAACCATTATTCAATATTTAGCTTAAAATTTTACTTCACATGTCCTTATTGAAAATTCTCATGTAAAGATAGACAATATTGATTAGAAAAAGCACTATATTTGAACAAGCTATACAATTTTCTTACAAATATGTATTCCATATTGCTAAAATTTCGTTGCAATTTTCAATAAGGCCCTGTGCATCACAATAATTTTAGGTCAAATGCTGAATATCTTAAAATATTCAATTCAACTGGACTAGAACAAATGAATAAATAACAGCAGTCATTTATTAATTCCGTTCTTCAATTCACTATCATGAGAGTGGAATTAATAAATGATTGAATAAAATCGGACAAATGTTGCGGGTATATGATCATTTGCTCCAGTCCAGTTAGTGTTTTAGAAGATCATGATTATATATTTATGTGCTGGTCAGTGGCGTCACTGAGGGAGTGCGACCGCCGGAAGTAAAGTTTATTAGAAGCAATTTTCAACAAACTTGGGAAAGCAACGTTTCGAGCTTGGAATCTTTTAGGGCCCCAAACACACAATTAACAAAGTGGTTATATAAATATTAGGCTTGCCCTTGTGTGAGATTTTTCACACAACAACCAGCACAACATAATAGTAAAAGGCTGTTGCGTCACACACCACAACGCAACAGAGTAATAAATTGCACCATGCTTACAATTTGGGTAATCTTGTAAACATTAATGTTAAACATTTATATGGGTACAACGGAATTAATTATACAAGGTATTATCAATGATGGGAAAATGATTTCAGGATTGGCGATGTTGAATAACCAGGTGCATCCCCAGGATCTTGTGCCTTTATATTTTTTGTTGGAGATACCTAAAAGGAAGAGTTTACTGTCAAAAGCCGACCAACTCAAGGCACCCATCTAATCAGAAATTCGGTAAATTGAACCAAATCTTACCAGTGCAGTAATGAGCAGCTTGCTAGTTCGTGTCTATACTTATTAACCTTCAGGAGGGCAGGACATGAAAAATGTTTTATTTACAAAGTAACTAATTAAAACTAGTACTTTTCAAGATTTTCTTAATGCTTTTGTTTAATAAAATCAATCGAATAATTACGGTGCTATTAAAGGTTTTTTTGGGTCTATCATTAAAATTCACCCTGCAAAAGCAAATGTGCTTGACTGTATATCCACTAAAACAACATGTCTTTTAAAAATGTCAACGTATCAATATTAAGAAACCAAAAGCATATGAACGCATTTTCATTAAATTTTGAACTACTTAGTTCAATAATACAGTTAAATATGAAAAGTAATAATTATTTTTGAAAATTTCTATAGTTCCATGAAGCTAGGATTATTTATGACTTTTTGTAATTCGCTGCAAGATATGAAGCAATTTATCACACCAGTCTAATTTTGAAGAACTATTATTTAGGGAAAAGTATAAACAAGAATATACACGAACATTTTAGCAAGTAAATTTAAATGAAACAATTAACAAGGACTCGAATAAAAATCATCATCATCCCAAACAAAGCTTCCATTATTACTAAAATTCAAATGAAGTACCTAAAAACACTGCGTAAAATTTACAGTAACACTGGGTGAGAAGGCTCATGGCCTATTAAGAGAACGGCCCAATACCGTAAATTAGTGCTTTCAAAGTGGGAGGCCCAACAGCTGTTGATAATTGTAAACACACTGAGCTTTCTCTTGCAATTTAGTAAATTAACCAATGGGATTTAAGGGTTAAATGCCTTTTCACACCGCTTGAGTCTCTATGTTTATCAGTGGCGCTATTAAATAACCACTTGTTAATGCCTAAGAAATGCTGTGTGCCCTTATGCAAAAGCGGTTATCGCGATTCAGATTACTTATCAGCTTTTTCTTTTCCTACAGACTCTGATTTGCAATCTAAATGGATTAAGGCTATTAATCGCAAAGACTATAAAATTACTAAACATTCGTTTGTCTGCGAAGCCCATTTTAAGAAAGAATTGATATATTCTACTCCATCTGGTATAAAGAAACTCAAACGTAAATTGAATCCAGTTCCTACAGAATTTTCGTTTGTGAATTATTCAGGCAATCAAACAAGGAGACCACCGCCTAAAGAAGATTAAGACTTGGCTTGAGAACAATGATGTGAATTTTTCTACACAAACATTAAATGCTCTGTATACATCTACAGCTGGTATTCATCAACTATCTTTAAATCTTTTGTCGTCTAACTACAACTATGTGTTAACAGCTCGTTTCCAAACAGACGCATTGGAGAGAAGATTTAGTGCTTATCGTCAAATGTTAGAAGGCCGATTTTTAATCTCACTTTACAATCTGACATCAAGTGAAAAAATCCTCAAAATTAAATCCTTACTTCAAGAGTATGACTTTGACGTACTTTCACAAGTTATTTCGGATGTAACACCACCATTTGAATATGATATAACCGATTTTTTTGAACCTAAATCACTAAGTGAGGTAGAGCTGGAAGTTTCAGTATACATTGCTGGGTATATTTATAGAAAACTAAAACGAATTTTTTGTAAAAGATGTAAAGAAATTCAAGAAGAAATCACCATTACGAGCGATTATTTCAATAACTTAAATCGTAGAGGTTTGGATAAACCAAGTCAAAATANATGTGTTAACAGCTCGTTTCCAAACAGACGCATTGGAGAGAAGATTTAGTGCTTATCGTCAAATGTTAGAAGGCCGATTTTTAATCTCACTTTTCATCTACACCTAGTGTGAAAAAACTATCATTAAATCTTATGTCGTCTAATTACAATAACTATGTATTAACAGCTCGTTTCCAAACTGACGCATTGGAGAGAAGATTTAGTGCTTATCGTCAAATGTTAGAAGGCCGATTTTTAATCTCACTTTACAATCTGACATCAAGTGAAAAAATCCTCAAAATTAAATCCTTACTTCAAGAGTATGACTTTGACGTACTTTCACAAGTTATTTCGGATGTAACACCACCATTTGAATATGATATAACCGATTTTTTTGAACCTAAATCACTAAGTGAGGTAGAGCTGGAAGTTTCAGTATTCATTGCTGGGTATATTTATAGAAAACTAAAACGAATTTTTTGTAAAAGATGTAAAGAAATTCAAGAAGAAATCACCATTACGAGCGATTATTTCAATAACTTAAATCGTAGAGGTTTGGATAAACCAAGTCAAAATATCTACAATTTGGTCATTACAATTTTTTCTTTTTTGTACCCTAATCTTTCAAACTTTCAACAAACTTTTATCTCTAATCTTAGACAGTCTATAATATCTGTGGTCAGTAAATGGCTAGAAAGCAATGTTTTGGGTTTGGAATTTGGATGTGTCAGTCATAAAGTTTCAATTTTAGAAGTTGTGATTTCAACTTGTATAAATATTTCTTTAAATAACAAACAAAAATCATTAAAGGACTCGATAAGGAAAAATGAAGTCAGAAGTTTTAAAAAGTTGAAATTAAGTTGTAAATAGTCTAACTTGTTTTCATTTTTTATTATTTCTTTGAAGAATTGTATTCATAACATTTTAGTTTTTATTATATCATTGTATTTTATCAGTAAAATCTCCTGTAATCTTTAAATTGCATACTAAAGTTCTTTGTGCGAGACTTGCGCTAATTAAGGTATTGGTTTAGTATAAATTTTTATGTTTGCTCATTGATATTTAACGTTTAATACCAACAAATTTACATTTCAATGTAACATTTTAGAAGAAATTGTTGGGCCTCCCACTTTGGAAGCAATAATTCACGGTATTGGGCGTTCTCTTAATAGGCCATGGGGGGATTCAGACGAGCGTCTTTTTGATGTACATCAATTTGATGAAATTGCGTTCAGACGAACATTATTTTGATGCACGGCCACTTGTTTATTCATCAATTAAGTAACAGGAATTGTGTTTTTCTATCACTGAGAAGATCATAATCAACACCTCAATTACTGATTCAAACATTATAATCAAAAACGAATTGGATGTTAAATTCTATATATATATTGTTATATAATATTGCCCAGAATAAGTAATTAATTACTGATTGTTCAAAAAAACGAAATGACCTGTTTAAAGTTTCTAGAGCCCGGCGGTATACCAATACTGAAACCAATACCGCTATATTATGACAATACCGAAAAATACTGATAACGTGGTATCTTGCCTAAAATATTGATCAGTACATTATTTAAAAGTAGNTTATATATAGGGTTGTCAGATAAGTTTTTTCCCATACAAAATCCTTTATATCTTTTGAAATATAGGACCATTCACACTGAAATTTGAAATAGCAACAGACTAAACATAGATGCAGATTTTGTTATAGCAGCTTTTTGAATGCTTTTAATTCTAAATATCTATGCAGTTTTGAATTTTTTTTAATGAAATAGCAATTACTCGCAGATAGAGCATTTGAAATCAAGATGGAGCTTGAACGTAATGACATCCGAAAACTGATTTTCTACTGTTGGAAGCGAGGTTTGAGCTCCAGAGATGCTGCAAAAGAAATGTGTTCAGCCTTAGGTGACAATATTGTCTCGGAAAGAACATGTCGAACATGGATGAGCCGCTTCTCTGATGGCGATTTCTCTATTGATGAAAAGATGAGGAGTGGACGTCCATCTACCGATGGGCTAGATGATCAAATCTGCGCTATCCTTCAAGATGACAAACATGCATGTTCCCGAGAAATTCTTATCATTGAATTTGTATAATAAATGCAGTATGAATAAGCAATATTGCTTTGTTTGGAAAAAACTTATCTGACAACCCTATATAAGCCAAAGTTTGTCTGAAAATAGAAGTCCGCATATTTAGTTGAGTTTTACTAATGGCAAATCAGCCCAAACTCACCACTTCGTCCAAACCAATCTGAACTTATGGGTACCCAGGAGCACCTACATGTCTGCTAAAGCTGTATTAGTGAAAAGATATTGACCCTTAACATCATAGTGTAACCATAGGGTTTCATCCTTCTTCATTACCTTTTCAAATTCAGCATGCCAAATTAGGAAATACATATATGTTCTAACTTGTCCAGGTTAAAAAATATTCAAATTGTTCCCATGCCTAATGTTTAGGCAATAAGGTGGTCTAAAGTTCATGAAAGCAGCAATTTTGTTTTTTGTAGATAGACCACAAATGTTCATTGATGCACGCTATGCACAATTTCAGTTGTGACTTTACTCAAGGAAGACTTCAAATTTTTTGAATTTGTTGATATTTTCTGGCCAAATTCCGACATTATATCTAAAATATTTAAGTTAGTTAAAA
This sequence comes from Hofstenia miamia, assembly GCA_900660155.1. Lineage (NCBI taxonomy): Eukaryota > Metazoa > Xenacoelomorpha > Acoela > Hofsteniidae > Hofstenia > Hofstenia miamia. Next base: position 1,118,967 of record CABFPE010000088.1, read on the forward strand.
TAATTGTATAAACAATTTAGAAAATATACTTTATATCTGCTTTTTTTCAAACATATTGTAAGATCACATTCACATTAATAACCTAAATAATGGTATTATATTTTCCTTATAATTTTGCATAAATAAAACTAGCGGATTTTTGTAAATTGAAAATAATAAACATATAAGCGTACGATATATTTTGGATAAAGCAAAATTATAAATTTTGTAAGGCTGGATTTTTATGCTGTGTACGCAACAAATTTAAAATCCCACACAACACAACATGTTGTGTACACAAACTAAGCAGGCACATTCTCACATACATATGTACAGTACGCGACAAAAAGTTTCCAAAATTATGATTAGCATAGAAATTTTATAGCACAGTAAAAATTAAGTTTATAAATGTTTGGAAGTGTGATAATGAAATTTAAAATATATGTAAGATATTGATTAATTTCATTCATGAAAGAGTTGAAACTTGAATTCTTGTTATGTGTGCAACTCCTTTTATTACAAAATATAGTTTTTTCAAGTTTGTACAATACCATAATTACATTAATCCAAAATGTCTATGCTAAATTCTGGGAACTTTTTGTCGCGCACTGTATATGTACAAAATTTGAAGTAGTAAATATATCTAATATGCACCAAAACAGGTACTGAAAGTTTAATACATAATTATACAGTGATGCCACTGGTGCTGGCTCATTGTGAAAATATATTTTTCTATGGAGAAGCATTTATATTTTCTTCGTGTTTAACATTGTAATAAATTTTAATATAATAAAAAGAAAATGCAGTGACAGGAATAACCACAAAGCACAATATGATAGTCGAAGCTTCGTAGAAACCCAGATACTCTACAACGACGCCACCAAAAATAAGTGATCCGAAAAACCGCAACAAACCATAGTACATATTTACAAATGAACTTGTCAGAACCTTAATTTTGGTTTCAGATGTGAAACCTTGAGAGGTCGCCCATTTGGCAATATGCTGAAACAAAGGTATGAATCCACAGCTTGTAAAAATTCCAAACGACACAGATGCTATCATATTGAAGTAAAGGGGCAGAGGCAACGAGTATATCAGAAATGTTGCAGCAAAATGACAAAATCCAATGTAGCTAATAAGAAGTGCGTAGCCTTTATCAACACCCCAGCCAGCAATAAATCCAAATATGCTATAGCCAAGCATTTGAGGTGCAAAGAAAAATGGACCAATATATTCAGTGTTCAAATTATAAACAGAACTTAAATGCAAGCTGATTGTTGCGGAATTAAATGATTTGCCAATCGCAACCAATAAACATGGAGATGCTACCACGTAGAGAGTAGGGCGCGAGGCAAAACTTAACAATGATTGATCTTCTTTGGCTTTGGAATCTTCATTCGCTTGACTTGTAAGTCTTATATAGATAACATAGAATATGAATCCAGCAAATGTTTCAATAAGTCCAGCTACTGCAAATGGCAAAAAATACCCACCAATTTTGAATAAGGCAGCACTGATTAATGGACCAATTATTCCTCCTATTGCAAGGGCTGATTCTATTCCTGCAACGATTCTGCCACTCCATTCCGGTCGAATAGATGATAATGTAACATAACCTGTAGCCCAAACCATTGACAATGAGATTCCTGTGAGAATTTGAAAAAATATTGCTGAACTAAGGAATGCCCAGTGATTAGAAATGTGAGTTAACTGTCCAAATATCATTGTGGAAAGACCCATCATAAATGATCCAAGACAAAAAATCAAACATTTATTATTTTTTGTTACGAAGTAAGGAATAACAAAGGCAAAGAGTGCGTTTGCCACATCAATGCAACCGGTAACTAATCCTATTTCTGTCTGTGACAAGCCTTTAGATTGTGCTTCTAGAGGAAAGAAGGGATCCGCCAATGATCTGTTTATTTGCTCCGTTGTAAACAGACAAAGTCCACAAATGCAAAGTATAAAATCAACCAAAAGATTTTTTTCAATTTGCGACATGAATATGACCAATTATCCCATCTAAATGTAGACTTTAGTATTAAATATTTTTTTAATTTTAATTAAAAATTCCGAGTTTGATATTTATGAAAGAAATATTGGAGTGTCTATCACAACAAGAAATAAACAATCAAGAGCAATATTCATGAAATATTTGTTGACTGAGATACTTCCTTGACGTAATCGGTTAAATAGTTCGCATCGAGGTTTACAATTTTCAGGATATCACCGAAATAATTATTTGTAGAAACTTTTAAATGCATTTGCTTAATTTGGAGTAAAACAAAGATATACTTGAAGAACAGCGACTAAGAATTCCGATTTCATAATGTAATGATTCGCAAACCACTTCCAATTGAGAGCAATGCAATTCGTAGGCCTTATTATTATTATATTTTATTTGTAGTTCCTTTTACCTGTAGAAAGAATTAAATATACATATATATATATATATATATATATATATATATATATATATATATATATATATATAGTAATGGAAATATGTATTCGACCACCATTCTATTTTGAATAAGATTATAACTAAGGGTTACTTTAATTGAGAAAGGAAAATCTGTATGTCAAATACCATAAAATATGCAGAATAACAATTGGCTATTAAATTTTAAGCAAAATTAGAAAACTTGTATTGGAAAAATGTATTCGGCCATCTGAAAAAATTTTAACAAATGAACAAATCCGAAAAAAAAGTAAATTCAAAATAAGATACATAAATTAATAATTGATGCAATATAAGCACTTAGCACAAAATTCTCTCTTCTAATATTTTGTATAGAGAGCTTTGAAGAGTACCAGTGATGTGAACAATCTTGCGAAGGCTACACGTCCATATTGCACCCCATACCATTACAGACTTCCCACCATTCTTCATTGTGTGCCGAGTAAATTGATGCAATAATCTGAACACAGGCCCTGTTGGTCTCGTTATCAACATTCTTTTGATGAGTATAACTTAAATCTTAACTCATCTAAAATTATAACCTTAGACCAATGTTCAGATGAATTGTCTCTCGTCAACTTGGCCCACCTTAGCGGCGTAATCTTTGCTATGAGGTTAAGAATGGGTTTCTAGATGAGTACTTCTTCAGGATGTTTCGCACAGTTCTTGCAGTCAAGAGGTGACTATCAGCCCATTCCTTGGGAAGTTCCTCTGAAGTCTTCCTGGGATTTCGATTTGAAAGGCACACAAGAGCTGATTTGGAGGTCTTCTTTTGTCTACCGGAATTTGGCTTGGGGGCAATGATGTTTTTGGAAGTGAAACGACTGATGATATCCCCGACAGTACTTCGAGGTCGCTCTACAAATCGGGCTATGTTACGTTGGCTCATCCCTTCCTAATGTTTGGAGATAATCAACTAGCAGATGGCAAGAAGAAGAGGTATGTAATCAGGCATCATATTTGGCGAAGAAAGTCTGTTGTTCTATATTTTCAATATAAATAGACTGAAAAGACTCAACAAGTGAAATTGTTAAAAGATTCTCAGATTTGGTGTGAAGTGGCTGAATACATTTTTCCAAGAAAATTTAGCTAACCACAAGCATTGTAGCATTTCTCCTTGAGATTTAAAGTAAACAATAATAATTATGTCTAACATTGATGAATTCCTCTTTCTGCAACACCAAATTTAATATAAAAATTCCATTTCTTAGAAATATTTATCACAAATCATGGGTGGCCGAATTCTTTTTTCCAGTACTGTATGTATCTCGCACTAAATTAAATGTACATATTTAACACCAATTTTCAAATTAAAATACAGTATTTTTTCACTCAGATTTATTAAAAAATATTTGTGTATACATCATTTACAATATCTAGGCATAAAAAACTACCTTATTATACCAATTGGTGACTCACCCTAAAACTAAGGGGAATTTGAAAAATAGCACTTAATTATATTTAGCAAAGATATATATATATATATATATATATATATTGTTGATTCACTAACTCTAGAATGACTGCTTCTCCATGATGATTACTATAACGAAGAGTTTTGAAGTCTATTTAATTATCGACAATTGAATTTTGAAATGAGAATCTATTGTTTGGTAAGTGAATCATGGATAAAGGAAGGTTTATTCATTGAGTCTAAATTGAAACTTCAAGAGTATTCTAGTTAATTGATTGGAAACGTCGACTAATTTTTTCAGTAACAACATTTTATGGGAAATGAAACGTGACAGTTCATATAGTATACTATTTTTAAAGTCATGCGAATGAATTGAATGTGTGGTGGTGACTGCACTATTACTAAATATTACTACTTTGTATTTGATAAGGGAAGTTTCAAATATTATAACAAAAGTATTATTAGTGTTCGTCATGACAATTTAAAAATGCTTAAAGTTGAAGTTTAAGAAGATTGACAGTTTTCTGGCAAATTTTGCTATAATTTATGCAATGAAAGTGATATTTCAAAGTCACAGATAATTGCAGAGTTTTTGAGTGGAGCAAATTGCAAAACCAAATTATAAATACATTAATAATTGTGTAGTTCGAAATCTAATGTACAGACATAGATCAGTGGATCTGGAATGGATCTAAAAACGTGATTCATTGATGTCGGTGATATTTTATGGATCAAAAATTTTAGTTCAATAGTAGGATCTACTAGAGTAATTTAGAAAATTTCTGCTCAATTGGGTACATCGAAATTATCTTTGCATATGAAGATATGTTCTAATTCTTTGATGTTATCTATTTTACTCATTTATGTATCGCTATAATTCGGGTTGCAAATGGGTTGGTATTTTATCTAACAAACCCAATGCTAATACACTAATAATACATAATTTTCCATTTTTTACAAATATATCTCCATGCAAATTTAGAGATATTGTTCTAAATAAAAAAATGATTTTTTTACTAAATTGGTTGTTCTGCTATTTTTATCAATATTTCTGCAACTTACTATCGAAAGTATGGCGGTATTAGAAAATGCCATGATATTGGAGTTGGTACTGAACACCGCCAAGCTAACTAATTTTATTGTACATTATAGGATAACTGCTTTTCTGACTTGATTTTTAATAATCCGTGAATCGTTGGAAATCCAATGGATCAATCAATTAGAATTCTATAGATCTGGGATGATCTGGATCCACAAAAGTGGTCCATAGACAAGTATACTAATAATGGCAACGAGCATTTACAATTTGTTTTTTCACTAAGATGAAATTTTGTGAAAACCACCATTTTAAAATGAATTTGGTCAAGGCGCTTGAAATTTTTAATTTTGTGAAAAATGAATTATATTCCTCAAGTATTACAAAAATATAATTTCAATATAATATGTACACCCATGCAACCAAATTGAAATTAAACTTTCAATTTAAAAAATGCATATAATTATGCTAACAAATGGTTTTCAGTGTGTAACACTCTCAATGCGATTATTTTATGACATCGAAAATATATATGGACAATTAATGAAATAATTAAGAACATATCTTGATATCAATGTAAGACAAAAAAATCAATTAATTATATCAAACGATATAGAAATCAGTGAAAGTTTGAGTAAAGAGCTGAAATTCCTTGGATGTTTATGTCATATTAATAAAAAATTGAGAGTATTTTTAATGATTCATTACTATAACTTCCTCAAAATATTATATTTCATTTACAAAAAGTCATTCCTTGTATAAAAATGTAGGTTTCAACGACCGAATGAAGGTAAAATTTACCACCTTTTATTTACAAAAATTCATTTTTAATAAATTAATTCTTTGTAATTGAAAATAATAAGATATTTTACAATAACATTTCCTCATGACAATGCTTTTCCAGTGCATTAATTGTTTTAGCCTAGATATCCTGTTTACGTCATTGGTGCTATTCGAATTTGGGAATTAGTTTAACTAGTATCAATATTTAAGCAACTTAATAGGAATTTTGACTTTTTCAATTGCCCAAATGTTTGCCATTATACTTAAAATATGCTATTTAATTAATAATGCAGGTGCAAGAAATGCGCAAATTGTTAAGCGACCAATAAAAATCGAGCAGAAGATTAATTTCTAAAAGTTCTGATCAAATGACAAACGAAATGCAAATTTGGAAAGTGGGTACTGCAGTTTTCTTATTATTTTGTAAGTGATTTTTGGTAATTGCTTTAAGCTAACATTATCTTAAAAAATTGATTATTACTATCCATTTGACTAAATTATTTATTTGATTTATATTTTATTTTACATGTTATTAATAATAATAATATTATATATATATATATATGTACTTGGTCATAGGCAAGGGTGGTAAAGTGGGCACTTACCTTGACTGGAAATTGAAAGTTCAAATTTAGTTGAGCAATTGGAGGAATTTCTCAAGAACATGGGCGTGCTTGACACAACTTTGATAAACAATAATCAAGTACCACAAGGATTCAGAATGAGGACATCCCATGTTAATAAAGTCATGCGTTTTCCTATTAGTATGTATTATAGGTTTTTACAAGCCTATATAAGTAGCAAACTATTTTTAAGTCATATATTGCCATGTGCTGCATGATTTTCATATTATGGTAATATTTTGCCATTGTGAGCAAAATTTATACAATCTTTCTGTATTATTTAAGCAGCTCGATGAATTTTTAGCCACATTTAGTTGTTAGTGACAGTTTGTAACTTCATTTCATTAGAAAAATTGAAAACCTCAAATAAAGAATTCTAACAAAATTTACCTGCTGCCTTAATTAAAGGTTACTTTTCAATATATACTTTACATGATCATTCTTTCTACTACCAAGAGCATTCAGTATCAGTACATAGACTCGCACAAGTTGTTGCAATGATGTGACCAATCTTCTATCAGTGTATCCTTGTAAGTAATCAGTTCACTCATGATCTCACTCTTCATTGCTAAAAATCCTAGAAATTTAACAGTCATATACTTTTTACGAAATAATCAGACTATAACCTAATTAAAACGCTGTGATTTTTGAGAAAAACCAAGAAAAAATAACTATGAAAACCTGTAAGTCTAATGGAATTTTATAGCAGTATTCACAATAACATATCTGCACAAATATAAACCAAGCTTTTAAAATGTCAGACAACATGTGAAGTTAAAGAAAGCTTCTACAGGGTGTCCATTAAATATTTGCCAAAATTAAAAGCTAATAATTCATAGGAAAATGGTTTTATGAGTATGGTAACGTTCTTATCTTGCTAATTATGTGTGGGGATTTGGATTTTTGCTTATATTACATGCTTCATTTTTAGTTTGATTTACGGAGAAAACTTGGGAAATGGACATCTAATTTACCCTAATTTCAATTTCTATCTGATTTTGTTTATTCACTATTCAATCAAATATGCATCCAATTGGTTATCCAATTATTCAATCAAATGTAATGTTGTGGATACGAAAAAGTATCATTATAACTTTCGCTAAATTACACACATTTAATTTTGTGTAGGCAAAACAATAAAGAGAGTAATCATTACAGTAGCAATTGAGAAGATCACTCAAAAAGAGTACTCGATCAGAATTATTGAAAAGCACAATTCCAAAAGATTTTGAAACGTTTCTCTTTTATTCTCTGAACACTCTTATTCATCGATCTAAAAAAACAAAGAGTAGGAGGGAAAACACAAAAATATACACTGTAAAAAAAATCATTCGACAAACGGCCCCGTGGTTTCTGTTTAAGCAAACTTCCAGTTTCGTAGAATTTTTTGATCAAGTACTCCACTGATTTAAAAGGTGGTTTGTGGCGGTCATTTTTTATCCGCTTTTCAGTGCAGAAAGCTCGTATGGCAGTGGTGATTGACTTTCCACCAATAATATAACATTCCAAAAGCAAAATTTTATCGGAAAGTTCAAGATACATTTTAAATTAAATGCAAACTGATTCTGAACGATTTTTAAATCATTAATTTGAAAATCGAAATGAAAGGTGAAGCATTTGAACAAAAAATCGAATCCCCACAAATTAGAGACAAGACCATAGCGTAATTACATCCATTGAATATGTAGATACGATTTATCAGCCTTTTATTTTGGCAAATATTTAATGGACACCCTGTAAATGTTAAATAAGCTTTAGAAATAGACAGGAATTGAATTTCGCCCAAGATTATCTGAAAATGTTTGATTGATTATTTCAGTTTGAAAAAGCTGAAATATATACTACATTTGTGAAATATTGATAATTGTAGGGTCATATTTCCCAGTAATATTAAAAATACTATAGTTAATAATTTTCATTAAATGTAAGGTTATATCTAAATATTCTAGGATGCACTGATCATTGCTAAAAATAGCAATATCAAAAAATTTATATTTATAAATACAATAATTCAACTGCTTATTATGAGCTTCATAGACCAGATAATAGTTGCAAATCCTAATTATAAAAAAATTGAAGGGCTTATCACACAACAAGTGGTTAATGATAGAGGTGAAATTCGGATACAATGGCTGTAGCCAGACCCTGATCGCAGATTGTCACTAATGTACCGGAATGCCATCTGGTCGGCAAAAGTGAATGTCCTTTTTATGTTATATTAACCCTAAATTACGAAATTCAAATTGAATGTAACGAAGCAAATACTAAATAAACAAAAGAAATATGTAATTCAAATTATACATATGGAAATTTGATATATTACTATATGCATCAAGTGAAATCAATAGACTTTTGCTTATTTATATAAATTAACATCAATTCAATTCAAAAGATTGTACAGTAATGTACTGTGTTGTTTGCCTACAACATCCTATATATTCTATTTCTCGGAAATATATTTTGTTTGAAAACATTAAAATGTAAACGTGTATTTTTTAGTGATAAATTTTGAGAAAAATTGCTAATTATCTAACGGTTCATCGATTTACTATGTAAATCAACAGACGCACTAAAATAATAAAAATGCTTAATTTCTATTATTTAACACAAACACTGCTCTTTACAATGGGGCATCTTGCAAATATATATACATATATATATATGCATATAATTCCATATAAAAGAGCCTTTTCTATAGTTTTGTTTGAAAAATGTGCATTTATATAACATTTTTTTAAACATGTTAATTTATTGTAGTTAGTTTATGCACTTACATTATTACTATCAGCTTTATTTGGCAGCACACATATAATTTCATTAAATTTTGATGAACCACATTTTTTAAAGGTACATTTAATTTTTTGAATAATTAATTTATTTCAAAGAATATAATTAATATAATTTATTCAATGTCTGAAATAGAATTAAAATATAGAATCGAAACAATATTTACAATTGACTTTTGCAATATTTTGCATGCATTAGGGATGTCGGCAAAGAAGCATGACAGCTTGCTAAGCAACTAGTGCCTTCATATTTAATCACAAATTATTGGAGATGACTATTGAGTACGAGAAATTCTTTTGGCTGGATTAGGTGAAAGGAAGTTTGTGTTATTACAATGGGCTGGAGTAAAATTACTCTTAATTTCCGATGTAAATCTAATGTTAAGATTAGCTAATAAATTTAGGTACTTTTTATAAAGGCTTAATTTATATTTCAATTTAAAGCACCTGTTCCTAAAGTGTCGATTTTATATTAGATTATGCCCCCAGATGAATAAGCACTCAAAACAATTTCATTACTAATTTTCAAATTATTAATCGCGGGTATTCCTTTATAGAGTACTTACAGAATTAAAGAAGGCACTTGTTTCTTAATAAAAATAGCTTTTAAGAGACTTTTTAGTGTTTACTTAATCTTGAAGATCCACAATATGAAAACAAGTCAAAATATTTGTGTATATGAAAACCCAAGTGCATACAGTTCTCGAATATAGAACTTGCATTAGGTAAAAGAGAATGTACTAACAGACAAATTTACTCATTGCATGAAACAAATTTACAAAATTCATTTACTGAAAGCTCACATGAAGCACAGAGTGATTTATGCAGATGAAATGTTTTGAATATTTTTAAGGGAATTGACACACATGATTGGCAAAATGTTAAATCGTAATAAAAACCTGTCCTCCTGCTTTCTTTTATATCGAGAGTACAGCATCTTTATTAGCAAACAGAAAGAGGTTGTCCTAGTTATTTAACATAGTTATGTTTCTTCATAGCATGATGGTAATCATAAATCAGTAGAGGTTTCTTGAGATATTTGAATCAAAATTTGCATTTCTTTTCTACAAAAAATATTAATAAATCAAACAATATGTTTCACTTTATAAGCTTAACAGGCTACCAAAAAAGAGTTAGTATCAAATTTTTGTTTCATTCCTCCTGATTTTTAGCCAATATCAAAAACCCTTTGTTTGCATAGAAATACATTACATGTCACACAAATATGCATATGCATAAAATTTTACGTGTAATACTATGTTCCAGTTTGTCATTCTTGTTCATGAGTTTAAGAACAAACTTGTAAAAACAGAAAATAATTTTAACATATGAAATATAGTTTTTCGTTCTAAATTTCTAAAAAGTAGATTGTATTTTGAGGATAAATATAATCCCTTGAAGGTTAATTGCCATATTCACAAATTCAGATTGCTACGTGAATATATAAGAAATCTTTTGTGGGATCAATAAATTTTCTCAATCACTTTTATAAATTCTGAAAAGAAAATTTTTAAAAATTCAGAAATTTAACTACATTTACGGTATGTATTTCATATTTAAATATAATAATCGATAATTTTCCGAATATTAATAGTAGTCTTATTATAATGTTACTTTTTGGAAATTGTAAATTTCAATTTAATAGTCTTTATTTGATTATTATAGCATCATTCTGATCTAAATTCAATTTTTTTTCAAGTTATTCTCAGTGCTATCATTACCTCTATTTAAGGAAAATCCGATGCAGCAATTGAGGCTAAAGAATTCAAAAAGCCGAAGAAATATGTACATCAAGCAAAATTATAATACAGACTATTTTTTAATAGAACATTTTTTGGAAAAATAAGGTTGAAATAGAAATATATGAGTTCTTACAAATTCTATGGGCATGAAAATATCTTGTTTCTCCTTATATAAATAATTCAAAAAATGTGCCCCAAAACTGTGGAATCTAAACAAACTAAAATTCTTAGTAAACATTCTGATGTCGCTGTGTCAACAAAGTCATTGATTTACTATGATTGCAAGTTCTTTAATTTAATTAACTACAAATGATGGACTTGCCACGGGGCTAGTAATTGCCCCCATTGATGTATTTGCTTTATGTTCTTTGAAGTAGCCTTCTAAATAAATTTGTAATCATTACCAAATTCTGCAATTAGTTTATAAAAATTCTTTTGAAGAAATTTGTATACAAATTATTGTCTTGATTTCTCGACTGAGTGGGTAAAAAATATTCGGGCATCTGAGGTTTGCAAACCGCAGTCTGTAGGTTTCACACCTGTCAATAACAGCTTTCCCGCAATCTGTTTGTCTGGCTTCATCTGCTATTTTAAGTTCGTTGAAAATTCAATATGATAGCGATTTTATCATTATGGAATTGAAAACAGAAAGTTGTTTAAGAGTGACATACAAGATCAAAAAGTATTTTGAGTTTTGCAAAACTAAGCATAGTTAATTTCCAATAATTCTAGTCAATACCATGATTTATGCTCTCAAAACTGCAGCTCATTGGCTAAGTAGAAAGCTGATTATTGTATTATACACACAAAAACTCTTTTATTTGCAATTATTTGTTTAGGATATTTGTAAATATATGGGCATCCACATTTTTCCTTTAACCCTTAAGCGCACTGAGGAGGAATAGCCGATTAGTCCCCATATTGTTTTTTGACCATAACTTAGTTTGAAAATAATTGAAAAATAATTTTTCTGGTTTTTTAAGAAATATTTGGAACAAGATAAAATTAAAACGGAATAATTTTTGTAAGCCTGTGCAAGGTGATTCTGTAAATTTAATTTTAGGAAAAATTCACAATTTTTTGGTGCAACATGCATTTATTGATTTCAAAATAGGAAGAAATTAGGTTCATTTAAATTCTGAGAAATATTATTTTCAATTTTGCGCGGATGAAATTTGCTATGTTAATATATTATTGAGAAAATGAAATAATAAATTATGACGCTTTTTATCATCTAGAAAAGCATATACAATCAATCTCCGTCAGGAAGATTTATTTTGAAGCAAATCAATTTAGTTTTCCTCCGCTTAGTGGTGTGCAATTAAAATTATTTAAATTTCTTGAGATGCTTGTTTATGTCTATCTAGAAACAATAAGCAGGCAGTCTTGAGAGCAATTAGTTCATGTAATTCTGTCTGATTTGCAAGCTCTTTACAACATCCTTGAGAACTTAAATAGCTCTTTCACAAGTTTTAATATTTAAAATAACTATATTGCATAATATACCCCAGTATTTATCCATTACAAAGCTCTTTTTTTATACAGCAACTAATGCTCAAAGTAATGCAGCATATATAGCACAATTGATTTAATGTAATAATATAATTATTATCATTTAAGCAATGATTGTATTCAGGCTAGATTTTTTGCAAAAAAGAAAATATTTTCAATTGAAAGTAGTATATGTAAGAGTATAAATTACATCTAATTAATAAATTTTCATTGTAGAATTAGAGATGCTGTTTAATATTTAAACATCAAGTGCAAAGTACATAGATTTACTAAATTATACAAGACTTGAATCAGTGACTTTGTCTGCTGATAGAGATCTCAGATAGAAGATATTAGAATACCTACTTGAAAAACACTGAAATTGGAATAATTTATTCTAGATAACTGGACAGAGATGGGGTTTGATTACAGGGTTATAGGTTTTGAATATTTGAATTAAGAAATGTTTAAAAAAGAACAGAAATAGTTTGAGATATAGAAAATAGAAAAAATAAATTAGAAAGAAGTTTAAATGGTTGACTTTGAAATCTGAAATAAGTAATAAAAGTGAACATAGAATGATCAGGGGGGGGGCACCCATTGTCACTTGGAATTTGATATAGAAAATTGAAAATAGAGATATTTGTTTTACAAGGGACTTATATCTCTTTTGCATAGTCGAATTCTTACATTGGCGACTTTGAACAAACAATTCTCAGCTAAACCTAAAATACTTTGATTCCGAAATGCACTTTTTTAGGTTGATAAAAACATAAAAAAATACGTGATTTTCTTCATTTAATGTCTTTACCTGAATGGGTGAATAGAAAATACATATAATCCAATTGAAAAATAACATTTGGAAGTTGATAAAACATGTCTAACTTTTGCTCACAAAGTATTGAAGCTATTTGCGCAGTATAAGAAGTGAAATGAACATAATTGAATGCGCAATAACAGATGCAACGTAAATTACAATTTGTTTTCGTATAACTAAGGCAATATGGGCAGTTTGTTTTTATCTATATAGAAATAATAGCAAGGCAGATTAATACATAGAAAAACAGGACATGTGTCTTAATTTAGTAAACTATTATCTTATGAATTTTGGACAAATTTACTAGCTGTTTAGAACACTTAATTCAACACCTATTGCAACAAAAATTAACTTACAAAATTATTATGTAATACACCACAATTTAGTAATTACCAAACTCTTATACATGTATTATGTAACAAGTAAACTTCATCTTAATAATGCATAACTATTAAATATTATAATACAATAATAATACCACATTTAGTTGTATAATGTAATAAAAAAATTTCTCAGCACCAAGGTGCCTTGTAGCTTTTAGATCATATCGATCATAATACATTAATATAAATAATCAAAACAAGGAATTTCTAGGCGACAAGGCGTTTACCACATATATCATATAATATTTAGTTTTATATTCTATATGTATCTGTGTAACATATTCAGCCTGAACTTGGAATTATGATTTTGAAATTATAGCCGGATGTTACAATTGGATCACTAGTTATTGAATATTTATTCAGTTCCAAGTATCCCTTACCTACATTCTATGATATTCTGCCATCCCAGTACCAACTCAAACACTAAGGCAAATGCAAAATTTATATATTTTTTTAAGGTTTTTAGCTTTAGGATTATAATAGAAAACTATTTCACCTAGTCAATCTGATCAGCGGTTTTTAATAATTCACGATTTATTATTTTTTTACGCACATTCAAGCAATGATGTATATGTTTAACTTATTCAGTCTGAATCCGTCAATACGATATTGAAGTAAACGCCGGATCGTACAATTGAATCACTAGTTAGTAAATAATTCATGATTTCATATTATTTCTAAAAGCAATTGTGATATCCTGCCAAAATAATATATTTTCTAAACCTTTTTAGATGTAAAATCATATTAGAAAACCATTCCGCTCAGTTTCAAGCCAACTAATCAGTAGTTTTTGTATAATTAATGATTTTTTCAGCATTTCCTAGCTACATGTTATCATATCCTGCCACTAAGGGACCAATTCAAACACTAAGGCAATTGCAATTATATATATATATATATATATATATATATATATTAAAACATTTTTAGATGAAAATTATTTTAGAAAGCTATTCAACTTAGTCTAAGGTCAATACAATCAGAGGTTTTTTGAATATTTAACGATATTTTTCAGCATTTCCTACATACATTCTATGATATCGTGCCATCCAGGGGCCAACACAAACACTAATACAAATGCAAAATTCATATATTTTTTAAAGGTTTTAGTTTTTTAACAATGAGATGCATGTTAAGTATCACATTTATCCAATTAAATTGACTGAGTAATCATTGCTAAGAATCAAGGTTGTCAAAAGCAATGTGGTCCCAAATGACTTTAGTACTATAATCTGTTTTATTGATTTTTTGATCCTGGGCCCACCGTAGCAATAAAAGAAGGTTCTTAGAAGGTTTCTAGTGAAAATCAGTGTCATATCTTCATCGAAAAAGGGGTCAGGGGTGAAACATAAAACAAGAAAAGTATGACATTTATATTTTGGTGCTATATTTTAATACAGTAAGACAATGATTAAATGATTATATGCCATATAAAAAGTAGCCTAAGCTACTAGAGATACTGATGCTGGCATCACCTTGGGGTACGACCACTGGGAGGGGAAGGGTTGTGCCTGAACTTTGACATTGAAAGTGACCTTAATATATATCATTATAATAGATAATTGATTTTGAAACATCATTTTTTTGCTTTCCACATTATTTGTAAATATTAGGCTATTTTCATAATTACTGGTAAAAAAGCATATAAGAACATATTGTAAGCATTGCTAAAAATAAAAAATGTAATCTAATTAAAAAAATGTATAAAATTGTAACTTTGAATGAACCAATACTCCTACACGAAATGAATGTATATGTACTCATATCATTGTTAAATTTTGAAAATTATACTTGTATTGATGTTTAGGCGTACCAAAGTTTATATAATTTTCGGTTTCGTTAACTGTCGCCAGCTCTAAAATGTGAACTTGGCACTGTAGGTAGACTTGGGTTGGTAAACCTAAGACAATACTCTGACAGGTTATAACTGATTTTCAAATTTGAATTTGAAGAATATTACGTCAACGATATATATATATATATATATATATATATATATATATATATAATGCATATAATTCAATTACGCCAAAAAAATTGTAATACGAATTTGATTTTACCTTAGGTATCGTTTTCGAAATATCTGCAGCTACAGGTACAGGTGAACTGGATTTTGAAGAAACGCACCCTGCTAAAGAAAATTCCTTAGACAAAAGATTATGGTTTTTACCCAGTAAGTATATACGAGTCTTGAATTTGAATTTAAAGTTTAAATGCTTTTTAAAGACATCATCATTTCTCATGTGCGTAGATTTCATTTTATCACCCTCAAAAACATTTTGAATTATCAGTTATGAACGGTTATTATATTTGCAAAAACACCCGAACTTATTATTCCTTAAACATAATGCCTTATTCAAAACAAAAGAGTGAAATGAATCTATTTTATCGATTATCAAGACGTATTTGAGGCAGCCAATTTCTAGTAACTAACAATATTAATTATTAACTATTCTACCATAAAACTTTTTATATAAAATATATAGCAAAGCATTACTCCTTTTTAGATTGAAGCAGTATTTTCCAACTCAAACCAATCCGATCTTAAAAATTTCTACTTTTCTCTAACACGACTCAACATAAAATCAAATGTATGCTTTGTTCTGCTTTATGCGCATTTCTGTTTTCAGCCAAACTTACCGCTAGTTTTGTCATTCTAAAAATACTATACGTAGTGTGTTTAAGACTGCTACTTGGAGTATAAATTTTCCCCAACTGAAGATAATCTACTTGTCTCTTTATCTGAGCTCACTCAAATTTAAAAAAAAAAATTTTCCGAACCTGGATTGTTTATGCTAATGCGTTTCCTGTACTTATATTAATAGTGTGTACAATTTAGATTTACTCAAAAGAGAACAGTGCATAGACTTTTACTATTCTTCGGTTTGCAGACGTCGCTCCTACCAATGTAAAAGAAATATGACAGTCAGAATTAACTGCAAGAAGACATGCAATTTATGTGAACAATGAGAGTGGAAGAAATTTTCCTTAACATTTCTCATGTTACGATTAGTTTAATTAGCCATGTGAACCACGATTAATAGTTAAAATTTTAATGTACAAAAATAATAAATGTAGTGAAAAAAATTATATTTCTTAAGTCTTCAATTTTGTCTACGGAAGAATTTTTACTGAATATGTGAATTATTCAGCGAAAACGGTATCATTATCTCTGGCTTATATACCAGTGTTCGTTCTCAAAGAACTAAGAATGTTGGATATTTTTGAAAGCATCATTAAGGCGAATTAGAGATGCGTGGTTGAGAATTTTTTTATGAATGCTAGTCTTTGGATTTAGAAGATATGCATTACTTTTCAAATATTCTTGAACTCCAATTACATGAAATATACAACGACAATTTAAATCTGTGACCACATAACTAGTTTTTCATGTAAAAAATCTCATTTTGACCCTAAATATTGAAATGTTTAGCTAAGAATCTTAGTTTTAAGATTAGTATCAGCTAAATTTATGAATATCATGTATATGGATCTGAAACTATTAACATACGACTATGTAGACATTTATTACAATAAATATAGCTTGATCGCTTCAGCAAAATGTCAAAAATTTATCATTAGAAATTTAATATTTTGCAACTTTGGTTATCCTAAGCTGCTTAAAAATTGCAATTTTATTATTAATAAAATTGAAAAAACGTTTTAGTTATCACTCAACAAAATAACTTTCAGAACATATTTCAAATTCAACCTCAGGCTTGCGAGTCACACAAAATGGACTTTTATATGTTTCACCTTGTACCTATAATATATTATATTAATTTTAGAATCAATTCTCATTGCATGAGGTAGTCTGTAAATTTAATAATAGAATATTCAAATTTCTTTTTTATAAATCGGTTACACAAAATAAGAACAGTACCAAAGTTGTTTTTCGTACTAATCAGATTACAAAATCACTTATAAAAGATATATTGTCGTTAGGCCGCGAGCAACTTTTTAACAAGATGTCATGTTTCATAAAATAAATTACAGTTAAAAGTCGCTTCCAATGACAACATATTTGTCTATATCAGATATAATGAATAACTAAACATTTTTGTTAGCAAAAACAAATATACAGAAAAATCATTATTGTGCAAAATAAACAGCATTAATGAGCCTTTAAAAATTTTGTTTGTTTTACATTATATTCTGAAAAATCATGTTGATATAAAAAAAGCAGTTTCATTTTAGATTCTAAGAATATCATTTAACATATGTATGTCACCAGTTAATAACAAAAATGCACATATTGCACTNCAGATATAATGAATAACTAAACATTTTTGTTAGCAAAAACAAATATACAGAAAATCATTATTGTGCAAAATAAACAGCATTAATGAGCCTTTAAAAATTTTGTTTGTTTTACATTATATTCTGAAAAATCATGTTGATATAAAAAAAGCAGTTTTAATTTTAGATTCAAAAAAATCATTTTAAATATGTATGTCACCCGTTTAATAACAAAAATGCACAATTGCCCTAAAAAAGAGCATTTTGTTGAACAAGTGACATTGATATATATAT
>CABFPE010000088.1:1239827-1250073 GCA_900660155.1 Hofstenia miamia
CCTACCTTTGCTCAGGCCGCTCTTACTCAAGTCTCTATATTAACCACTGGAGCTACTCCTCAAACTGGCTACGTTCAGTCATTACCCGATCCGGTGAGTGCAGCTGTCATCCCTGCGTACAAAGAGCAACACATGAGCGACGCCAGCCCATTCGATGAAAAATCTGGTTCTAAATATCAACCGAGATATTGTGCGTCAATTCTTCCTCTCGAGTCCCATGGACAGGTGCAAGTGTTCAGCAAGCACTCGGTTCTACCCAAATTCACTGGGCAAATTGACGCTGTGTCACAATCTTTTGACAAATGGTTTTTCTTGTTTGAATTAACTATGAAGCAGCACAAAAATTCACAAGACACCGCCATTTCACAGTTCCCTTTATACCTCAGTGGGTTGGCATACAACCAATACATGATGCTCAAATGGAGTATAAAAACTGATTACCAGCTCCTGGTAGAGTTTTTTGAGGATAACTACCCTGTACAGCATATTAAACATCAGTACAAGAGGTTATTGTGCGACATGTGTCTTTTAAATTTGGTGATGACATTCGCAACTACATCACCCAGGTTGAACGCCTGTTTTGGTTGAGCAGTCTTTCCAAGGAATATTCTAAGCACGACCTGTTCTCCTATATTTGCTGAGGTTTCCCTGCGTCAATCAGAAATCGGCTGGAAGTTCGATGTGATCCTGAGGACAGCCTCAACGAGATTATCCGCAAAGCCATCAGTGTGGTTTATATGCTGCAGAACTCGCAACACATCAACAATGATATCACAAAATTTTCCGGAACAAAGAGTGGAGATTAGAAAGCCTGCAGCCACCAAAAAGGTGCTTGATTTATCTTTGGTGCGGTGCTATACTTGTGGAGAGAAGGGGCACCTCAAGTCTCAGTGTAAGGCTAGAATACAGCTTGTTGCTGATGGAGAAGGGTTTGTTGTCGAGGAGCCCGTTACTGAATCTTTGTGTGTCAACGATCTTGTCGACCTTGGATCCGATCACCCAACTACGTCTCAAGATTTAAATTATTTGGATCGCCGCCTCTTTCTTTAAAAGGAAAGTTAACTGATGCTGCGATAAAAGTTCACGCAGAGCCTTTCGATGTAGACTTGTTGGTAGTAGACACGTCAAACCACCGTCTCCCATACAATCTCATATTAGGGAATGATTTCTTAGAACGCAATTCTTGTGTTATCGACTTTAAGAACAACACAATCTCCATTAAAGATCAGGAAGCTATGCAATTGGTTATGATCCCTGAGAAAGAGGTCATATTTGATTTGGATGAACCTATATTTCTTGAACCAAGACATTGGATGAGAGTCGCTGTCTCTTCTGATGCCGGTATTAACGGGGATGTCATGATATCAGGGCATAGAGGCAAGTACATACGCGGAGTCTCTTTTTCGCCAGATTTGTGTAAAGTGATTTGAGGCAAGACATACGTCACCGTTCTTAATGGATCTTCTTCTTCGGTAAAAATTGGAGTCCCCCAATTACAGTTAATCAGAGTGCCGGTGAAGATTGAGAACATTCCCATAACTTGTTTACCAATCTGTACTGCTGTGCATGACTTAGAAGCTCCCTCGAATCCAGTAAAGGTACCAACAGTTACCGAAAATTCACATCCACATTTAAATAAAAAAGAGAGGAGGTCTCTGACATCTCTGCTTTACAGCAAGCATGACGTGTTCAACTATGGTACCATCAGTGTTGGGCAGGCACTCGGTGAAGAGCATGCTATCGAATTGAAACATGATCGCCCGATTCGTTTACCCGTACGCCGTGTGCCAGAAAATCTGAAACATGAGTATGAAAAGATCTTAAGTGACCTAATTGAAAGCGGGATAATACAAGGAAGTAACAGCCCATATGCCGCGCCCACCGTATTTATTCACCAAGGTGAAAAGTATCAGCTTTGCATCAACTTTCGCAAGCTAAACGACATCACAATTAAGGATGCGTACCCCCTGCCGAGGATAGAAGATCTCCTTTACGACGCTAGCAGATATAAATTTTTCTCATGTTTGGACCTGTGTAAAGCTTATTGGCAGGTACCCATGCGCCCTTCTGACATTGCAAAGACTGCCTTCATTACCCCTTATGGGCTATACGAATGGAAGTATATGGCCTTTGGCCTATGTAACGCTCTGGCTACTTTCCAGCGGTATGTCACAAAAATTCTTAAAGATGGCACAAACCTTCTCAAACCAGGCATTTTAGCTTACATAGACGACATTTTGGTTGCAAGCCACACTTTTGAAGAACATCTAGACAAGCTTGGTCAGACTTTGGATCTACTACAACGAGCTGGGCTTAAAGTAAATGGGACGAAATGCGCATTAGCTCAAACTAAAGTAACCTTTCTTGGTCACGTTGTTGAACCTGGAAAGTTCTCAATAAAAATTAACGTGAAAGATTTTTTAGATGAAATTGAAACACCACAAACCTGCCGAGATGTTCAGCGCTTAATGGGTTTCCTAAATTACTATGGGATGTTTATCCCGGATCTCGCCGACAAGACAAAAACGATCTCTAATCTGTTAAAAAAGTCCGTCGACTTCCAATGGACTTGGCAAGAACAAGAAGCTCTTGACAGGATAAAAAGAGAGCTCAAGAAAATACCATCCTTAAATACCCCGGATTACATGAAGGATTTTATAATTGACTGTGATGCCAGTGCTGTAGCTATTAGTGGAATCCTCAGTCAGGATGTTGATGGAATTGAAAGCCTGGTGCAATATTTTAGCTGAAAACTTAGAGCGTCCGAGAAGAACTATGGCGCAACCAAGTGCAAAATGCTCACACTAGTCGAATCTCTGAAAAAATTTCGCTACTTTATACTTGGCCATAAGTTTACTGACAACAGCACCCTGGCCTGGTTGAAGAAATTCAGTGGTGACAAATCAAACATTGTAGCGTGATGGATTGAATACCTAAATGATTTCACATTCACTATTAAGCATCACCCTGGAAAACTCCACTTAAATGCAGACTACTGGACGGCTCTTCCGAGTTACGAGTGCAATCTCAAAAAGCCAGGTGGTGAGAAGGTTCCTTTTTCCTTTATCCCGCACACCGAGTATCAATTGATACCTGAGATAAATGCCAATCAGAATGGAAAGCCAATCCTTGCCATTCTGATGCAAGAGGAAATCTCAGAAGAGGAAATAATTCGTTACCAACATTGCGATTGGATACTAGATCCTACATCCCCAGAGGTAAGCCGATATTTCCACTGCTACAACTGGCAGGTCACCGATAAGGGCCTGTTGTACGCCAAGAGTAAGAACAACAATCGTCTCACTATCCCGGAATACTTTAAACGGGACCTAGTGCGGAGGGTTCACGAACGGGGTCACCTTGGCATTCTACAAACTGAGAAGACTTTTAACTCCAGATACGTAACCACAGGAATACGTGCTACTGTGACGGATGTTATTGATAAATGTGAGCAATGNAAGCTAGTTCAGCGGCAAGGTTGCACAGCTTCATTTATTGCATTAGTTCGTAATAACAAAAACAATCAATGCACTAAATTCTTAAGTAGTTGCCAATCCCATTACACTGAGTTCGCTATTCACATTACCATTCTGTTGTTGTTCTCTATCTGACATTGGCAGTTCCATTGGTAAGATGCAGCTGGCGGATGTGTTCCTGGAAATGCACATTTACTCTTGAGTGCCGATCCTGTCTTCCAAACTCTCTGCTTTACCTAAATAAGTTGAGTTAATTAAGTAGCTACAAAGGCTCTTGCAGATTAAATTAGTTTAATAAACCGCACACTTATTCTAAAGGAGAGAAAACGGAAAAGTCTCAACTCTGATTAGTGGTTAATCTGAGAAAAGTAATAGCTTTCTCTAAATAACACCCTTACGGTGAGTTGGCATGATTCTACATTACGACGCTAGTAGATATAAATTTTTCTCATGTTTGGACCTGTGTAAAGCTTACTGGCAGGTACCCATGCGCCCTTCTGACATCGCAAAGACCGCCTTCATTACCCCTTATGGGCTATATGAATGGAAGTATATGGCCTTCGGCCTATGTAATGCTCCAGCTACTTTTCAGCGGTATGTCATGAAAATTCTTAAAGATGGAGCAAACCTCCTTGAACCAGGCATTTTAGCTTACATAGACGATATTTTGGTTGCAAGCCACACTTTCGAAGAACATCTAGACAAGCTTGGTTGAACCTTGGATCTACTACAACAAGCGGGGCTTAAAGTAAATGGAACAAAATGCGCATTAGCTCAAACTAAAGTAACCTTTCTTGGTCGCGTTGTTGAACCTGGAAAGATCTCAATAAAAAATAACGCGAAAGATTTTCTAGATAAAATTGAAACGCCAAGAACCCGCCGAGATGTTCAGCGCTTAATGGGTTTCCTAAATTATTATGGGATGTTTATTCCAGACCTCGCCAACAAGACAAGAATGATCTCTAATCTGTTAAAAAAGTCCGTCGATTTTAAATGGACTTGGCAAGAACAAGAAGCTCTTGACGGAATAAAAATAGAACTCAAGAAAATACCGTCCTTAAATACCCCAGATTACACGAAAGATTTTATAATCGACTGTGATGCCAGTGCTGTAGCTATTAGCGGAATCCTCAGTCAGGATGTTAATGGAATCGAAAGTCCTGTGCAATATTTTAGCCAAAAACTTAGAGCATCCGAGAAGAACTATGGTGCAACTAAGTGCGAAATGCTTGCACTAGTCAAATCTCTGAAAAAATTTCGCTACTTTATACTTGGCCGTAAGTTTACTGTGCGAACTGACAACAGCGCACTGGCCTGGTTAAAGAAATTCAGTGGCGACAAATCAAGCATCATAGCGCGATGGATTGAATACTTAAATGATTTCACGTTCACTATTAAACATCGCCCTGGAAAACTCCACTTAAACGCAGACTACTGGACAGCTCTTCCGAGTTATGAGCGTGATCTCAAAAAACCAGGTGGTGAAAAGGTTCCTTTTTCCTTTATCCCGCACACTGAGTATCAGTTGATACCTGAGATAAATGCCGATCGAAATGGAAAGCCAATCCTTGCCATCCTGATGAGAGAGGAAATCTCAGAGGAGGAGATAATTCGTTACCAACATCGCGATTGGATACTGGATCAGATAATGAAGAGGATGGGGGATCCGTATTTTCCTACGTCCCCGGAGGTGAACCGATATTTCCACTGCTACAACTGGCAGGTCACTGATAAAGGCCTGTTATACGCCAAGAGTAAGAACAACAATCGTCTCACTATCCCGGAGTACTTTAAACGGGACCTAGTGTGGAGAGTTCACGAACGGGGTCACCTTGGCATTCTACAAACTGAGAAGACTTTTAACTCCAGATACGTAACCACAGGAATACGTGCTACTGTGACGGATGTTATTGATAAATGTGAGAAATGCCTATTACACAACATTCACCACTTCCCTCAGCAACATGTTGAAATGGAATCACGAACTGCAGAAAGTCCTAATGAATTAGTACACGTCGATCTGGAGCAGCTGTCCAAAGACGACGAGGGCTTCCAGTATTTACTCGTCATGGTCGATCATTTCACCAAGTTTGCTCGGATAGTTCCACTAAACAGCATGACTGCGGAGGTGGTGGCTGAAAAAATCCTTAAAGAATGGATCCTAAAATATGGGCCGATGTGCAAACTAGTTTCAGACAGAGGTCCACAATTTGAGAGCAACCTTCTGCGTGCTTTGATGAAAGAATTGGAAGTGATACACGAATTAACAACAGCTTATCATCATCAAGCCAATGGACTGGTAGAGAGGTTGAATCAGACCCTCATCAAGTTGATCTGAGTAGCCTTGTCCCAAGCCGCTGGTAAACAATGGAAACGTATCGTGGAATTCGTCGAATATTTTTACAACACCTCAGTGCATACAATGACTGGTATTAGTCCTTTCAAAGCTATGTTTGGCAGAGAAGCCACTACTTCCTTAGCGATGATGTTTCCCAAATATGCAGAGGGTAGTATAGAGAACTATGTTAATAGATATGCAGAGGGTAGTATAGAGAACTATGTTAATAGATTAATGACTGATATGCAACAAATTCACTTGACAATTTGTCAGAATACCAATCAGTCAAGCATCTGGCAAAAGAAAACTTTCAATAAGAAGTTGTATGGCGAGCCTCATAAGCATGGTGACAAAGTCTTTGCTTATTTGCCTAGAATTACTACTGATAGTCATCAAGTGAGGAAACTTGCAAATGATTGGCAGGGCCCCTTTACGATTGAAAAAGTGCTTGACCACAACACATATACCCTAAACAACGGCAAAATGGTACACTTTCAAAGGCTTAAGAGAGCCATAAAAGATATTGAGCACGTAATAATTGACGATAATAACGAATTTACGCTAGTAGACAACAGTGTCAATGTGTATGAAAAATATGATAACCTAACTAGTTTTTCTGAAGATGATTTTTCCGACACTGAGTACAATTGCGACAATGTTAATACTGAGAGTTTAGAACCACGTACACTCCCCGCGAGAAGGGTGAGAACTACTTACGATCCCAACATTTGGGATTTAAACCTTATCACTACATTTAGGAATGAAAAAAATGAATCGCAAACGAGCATCGCCAGCTCCACCTGTCTGCCACCATGTAAGAAGGAGGATGGAAGATAACAGACGTGAACGAGATGCCTCACCTAGGCGTGGGAGACACGTTTCTCCGTTTGCTGAGGCCCACACACAAAAAAGAGGACGTCAGGAAGGTGCCAAGGAGAGTCCGATTCCGTGTGGGCGACACGTTGCTCCATGACTCAGAGAGCTGATAGCATTGACCCAGACGCCCTCCACATCTCGCCCCTACGTGGGGAGACACGTTTCTCCACGTGCGCAAGAGGAGCTGGCAAACCCTACTTTAAAAACTTTTGATTTGAGACCACCCTTTATAGTATTACAACCTGTAAATACACCCCACATGAGCGACCCGATAGCCCCTTCGACCTCTTCCACAGCCACTTCTACCATAAGATCACAGAAGAATGAAGAACGAAGAAGAAAACTATCAAAAGTCGGCAAGGAGACGCTACACCCTTATTTTATCGCAACAAGAAAAGCAACTGCCACTATCCGTGACAACATTTCAGAAGAGACCAAGGATCAGCTCCGCCGCACCTACAATGGTCGTGAAATGACCTGTTCCGTCGATGTCATACCTTTCGTTATAGACGCATGACGCCGTCCCAAAATCAATACAATTATTGCATATGATTCGAGAATGATGGAAACTCTAAGCCGGTTATATTGGCGCAGTACATTACATACATTCTTTGACGATGATTTCAATATATACAGCCTGTGTCAATTCCTGAATAGTGGTAAGTTCATTGACAGTTTCAAGTGTGTTTACGTTGATTTTAAAAACCTCCTCGTCATCTACTTTTTAAGAATTTCCAAAGTACAGTCAGAAGACATCATGGAGCAAATTGAGATTGCGTATCGCATAGCCAAGGTTGAAGGAATTTGACTAATAATGATTGTACGTAGCGAATACGAAACTGCATTACCAGAAGCAATAGAAAATTTACATTTTAGAATGGAAAACTTTTTAATTCTATATCGGGATGACTACGCTCCAGTCTCGTCACACTCTATGAGCCACTTGCCAATAACAAGGCTCATATACACTGATCTTTTATTATGCAAACGAGTGCCCTCCCATCAATTAGCAGTGGACCAAAAGTTAATTGTCGACGTTTTATTACAGTCACAGACTTTAGAAATAACTGATTCCAACACTCCACTGATAGCCACGGTAACCGACATGCAAGTTAGCTTTGCCTTCGCACAGAGTGACCAACTTCTCAACGAAATCCACACCATCTGGTCCGATTTAAAGGCGGACTTTAACCCCGAGTCCGATTGGCCCCTGTTGGACATCTCCAGCCCATCACAAAATTATCACTTGTCCATTGAACGCACATTGCGAGATATTAAAGTATCTTACAACAACCAAGATAAAAAGAACTTCAAAGAGCGTCTGTTTGCTGAAAAGAATCTACCCGACATATATGCAAGAGGAGCCATCTGGATCTTAGCAATTTATCTGACAAAGGATCCTCAACTCCAATTACCCATGTCACACGAGAAGAGAACAGCTCTAACAAAGCTAACCATTCATGAAATCGCTGTGTGCCCGCTAACTTGGAAAGTGAAAAATTGGCTTCTGTACAAATGCAGTCCTCCTTCATCCCCCGGCAAGACCAAATGCGCTATGGATAAATTCGAAAAGTATTATGCCCAACTGGTGGGGGCGAACAGTGTGATTGGAAAAATGTCGATCATGTTGATCAGTAATCGACTTGGTATTTGTCCGTTGGACATAAACATTTTCTCAGACACCGTGAAGAAATATATGTGGGGAGCCACAGCTGAGACGAAATTCGCCATCTTTGCATCTGATAACGCTCCTTTGAGCACAAGACAGTTCGTGGAAAGAATGCCGGGGTCAACAAAGCAGTTTTGCAAGCACCTTTCTAAGTTTGATGTCCATGGCAAGAACGAGCTTTTGTTTAAAGCCCAGCAAATGACATACCCTGAATGTGGGTATGATCAATTCATCAAATCAGCTAGGCACGTTAGTAAGGAGGGAAAAATCATTCCAATCACCATCTTTGATCAAGTAATGAGAACACTGGAGCAGTTTTTCCGAGAAGAGGAACTATTATCATCATCCACTATACAAATGTCTCCCCACATTCGTGATTTAATCGAGCAGGTTAATCTAGAGAAGTTTGGAGGCACTGCCGTTTCTCCCAAGCCGACGCCGCAATGGTCTGTAACCAAGGACAAACACATTTTAATGGTCGAGCATGACCCCAGCGAATTCTTAGACAATCTCACAGTACAGCAGAGAGTCCTAGTTGACAGTCGTGATAAGGACGTCCTCTCATTAATGAAATGGTGTCTCACAGAAATGTTCACAAAAGAGGAGTTGGTCATTCTGCAATCCCCAGGGCAACACATTGCTTTGGACTTAGAATGCACTACTTCTCGTCTACGAATCTCCCACCAGCAGATTGAACATCTACAACAAAAAGGACTAAGAGGAAAATTCTGGGACACAGTTAAGGATGCCCGGATAAACTATCCCATCACAATTGGAACTGCTACTTTAGCCTCCCAGTCAAATTTCGATGAGTTGGAGAAAAAGATAGAGACTTCCAATCTGTTGTGCATCCCTCCACCTACTGTGGAAACTCCGCTAATTCAACCAAAGTGGAAGGTTCGGAAACCTAAGAAGAAGGTCGCCGCCCAATTATCTGATAGGATAAATTTCGTCAATAGCAAATCAGAAGCTGTTAAAGCGAGCCATACTGGTGAGTACAAAACTGCGCGTGAAAAGCTCATCGCCGGAGGGAATGCTGAACGTGTGTTCATTGATGGCAAGTTGACAATAACAGATATCTTCATGTGAGGACTCCTGATTCATCAACAACTAAGGACGATACAAGAAAGATTAGCTACTCTACAGCCTCGCGTCCTTATTCTTTTCCAGGCTGCAGGCGATCTCATGTGGATCAACAACGTCGAGACAGTAACCCGCTACTACAACGTCATGAAACGAATAGAGATTATCACAATGCTTTGAGCTAATGTCTCCAATCCTGAGGAAATGACATTGAATCAAGTCCAAGAGTACTGTTTGCTATTTGTAGACCACGCCACCACCATGGGATCCCTTTGACAGGTCTTCCTGCACTTTTATCTGGACACTAAGATAAGTGCTGATGATGCCCACACATCTGACACAGATGCAATGATGACGCTCATGATTGCTCTGAAAGGCCTCCGGCTTTATGAGCGGTTTTATGACACCTTCACTAGGCGGCTAAACAATCTGCAGAGAAATTGCACAGTTAGCAATCAGATGCCCACCATAAAGTTTCTACGGTTGAAAGACGAAGTGGTCATGCAAAGGGAGGTGCTGATGCAACTAACTCGCGAAGCTAGCTACTCAGAAGTAACAACATGGGATGGCGAGCTTGCAACAAAGATGATCGTGGCTACTCAAAGTATTGTTTCTGGGCCAGCCCTTAAACTGCTAGCCAAAAATTAATTTGAGCAAGGGGGGCATGTAGAGTCACTTGGGGATTATGTCGTATTTATTCTTTTATATCTTTTTAATTTGTATCTTTGCATTCTTACATCACTATGACGTTATCAATTTTCGATCTTAGTTTGCTATTATTAGATTGATGTCCCCTCAATGGTG
>CABFPE010000088.1:1251272-1266976 GCA_900660155.1 Hofstenia miamia
TCATTAAGTTATGTATACAGTTATGTATAAGGAAATAATAAATCTCTCGTTCATAGTTCAACACATACATGCACTGATAAAATCAAATACTGTGATGATACCATGCNATGAGAGTTTGTATTTTTTGAAGTGAGATAGAAATTAAGCAAGTGAGACAAATAGGGTAGCACCAGTCAATAGGTTAAGCACTTTACTTCTGGATGTTCTGCTTCGGCTGGAAGCCACAGGAATTGGTCATCTTGGTTGGTTCAAAATGTGAATTTAGTTTGTCTGCCAAAATCGCTAAAAATAATGGAAGCAATTTCACCCCCTTTTTTTAGTCAAATTATTTGTCAACAAGTACTAATTTGCTATTTTTTTTCTTAGTTGCATTTACAAAAATAATGATGATAAATAAACTTAAGTTGTTTTTAATCAATAAATCATTATTTGATCTTAATACTGACTAATCATCTGATCTTCTCTTCTTAGCAGCATTATTCTTTGGATTATGCTACATGAATTCACAGCCACCTTTTGTTGATGGCAAAAAGCATCTCAATAGGGTTGAGGTCAGGCTGTTGCTTGGCCAGGATATAACAGGAATCTGGTGTGATGCAAGGCACTCCTTCAATTGTCTTGAAGTGTGGCATGGTGCCTTGTTCTGCATAAAAGTGTACCCACCACAAGGGAACCACTCATTGGTTTGAGGTATGAGGCAGTTGAGAATGACATGGCAATATTGAACTGAGTTCATATTACCCTCAACAACATGGAGCCTGCCAGGACCCTTTGAGCACATCACTGACCACACCATCACCTTTGGATGCTTTAGAGTTGGCATAGTTGGTGCAGGTTGTCCCTGTTCATGCTACACTTGTGGAGCAGATGCTGTTTGACAGATGAATGTGGACTCATCTGAGAAGCAAACTTTGCTCCAATCATCAATGGTCCAATCCAGACGTTTCTTGTGGCTGTCAGACAAGGCTTTTGGAGTGGTTTGACACTTCTGACACCTTTTTCCTTCAATCTGCATTGATGATGAGATGAGGTCAGCAGATTTTCTATTGCTTTAAGGCAAATAAATCAGTCTGTAGACACAGAAGTTAACCCTTTCTGACCACATCAGCCTGCATGAAAGCTTGCCTTGCAACCAGTTTGTCTCACTCACTGAACATTTTGCTTACTCAATTCCATTTGCATGGCAATCTCCTGCATTGTGTGCCTATTTCCCCTCAATAGTGCCAGAATAGAGACTTTTTAGGCCGCAGATACATCACTTGTCTTTCCCATATTGGAATTTACCGAATTTTAATGAATTGAATTAATGAATAACCATAACCATAACTGTGATAGCATGATATAATGTTGCACAAATATGAAAATGGCCTGACATTTTATCAGCCAATCAGAATGAGCCATAGGATGAATGTAGAGGGTGAAACAGATTAATGCAGCATACACATTAGCAACAGACAGACTAGCAGACACCCTGATGTGATTCTGAGCTGTCACTGAGCTCCAACAATGTTCTTAGCTTGTCTCTGTTGCTACCCCACTGTTTGTTTCTTTCTTCTAGTATTTGGATTCAGTAAAGAGACCTATACTGTTTTAGTTTGTCCACCAGACTCTCTGGAGTGTACTCTTGAATTGTTTTTGGATTGTTACTGAATTTTCTTTATTCCTTTCCTTTACTGTTTATTATGGATGTGAATTGTTTTTCTCATAATGGGACTCCTTCATGGAGCAAGCATAGGTGGCCAATACACTACCCCTTGCACTGTTGGATTGTTAGTTAACCCACCTTCACCCCTCTGTTTACTCTGACACCCCAGTTGTTAACTGGTGGACACTTAGCACCACCAATGCTCCATCTAATCCTTTTCTTCTGTTTGAGGCTGTTTCACCACAGTTGGACCTGCAAGCAGTAGAGATTGAGCAACTCAGGGATTCCTTAGCTCAGCAAACTTTGATGTGAGCTGATTACAAATGACACATTGATTCCCTACAGGTCAAATTAAAGCTACAGGCCTATGAGGCTCTACTGAGAGCAATGGTTGACTAACACTATTACTTCCCAGGAGGTCCAAATGCAGAATCTTACCAGCTCAGCTTTAGCTCTACCACAGTCATCTTACTGAGAGAACTTGCTTCTCCAAGAACATTCTACTCCATTGGGAGATTCAGAATATGTAACCTGTGATGCTCTCAATGAGCTCCTTGAAGCTTATCCAATTTATGTCATCTCAACTTCCTGATGCCACTAGTTCACTGGCCACCAACTCCTTGATGCCTAAGTTTGTAACACCTGCTACCTCCTTCATGAGCTGTAGCCCAATTTTCACTCAATCTGCTTTGAGTCAAATATTGACTTTAACTACTGTAGCTTCTCTTAGCCCATGTATCCTGAGTGTGACCTGTTCACCTCTAGCGCCAGTCCACACTACAGTTGTGCCTACTGCTTTTGCATCAACTGCACCAAGTTTTCTGAGTGTTCCTAGAAAGTCTGCAACAACATGCTGGTCACAGTTCACTCAATCTATCCTTCCTTTTGAGTCTAGTGGGAGTGAACCCACTAATCAATTTAATTGAAATTCTGTTTTACCCAAATTTACTGGAAGAATCAATGAGATCTTACAGTCTTTCAATGAATGGCTGTTTTTGTTTGAAATCACTATGAAGCAATCTCAAACTACCCAAGATGCTGCAATTGCCTAGTTTCCAATGTTCTTGTTCAAGAAAGGGGATGATTTCTACAACTACATAATGCAAGTGGAAAGGCTGTTCTACCTCAGTAAATTTTCACCTGAGTATTTGAAACATATGTTCTCCTTCATCTGTCAGGGATTCCCACATAGTATCCATAGTCACTTGGGATTGAAATGTAACCCAGAGGATGATCTCCATGTAATTATTCATAAAGCAATTAGTGTGGTATACATGATGCTTTACAATTCAAATTTGATCAACAAGGACATAGGCAACATGAAATCAGGATCTGAGTCTAGCCAGTATACTACTAAGGCTTCATCAACAGCAGTAGTTATATAGAGTGCTAGGAGGCCTATTGGGACACCTTGAAGTTCTTGTAACACCCCATTACTATTTGCCACATGGAAATGAAGTGATTCTATTGGATGCCATTAAGTGATGAAATATTTTTGACATAGCTAAATTGAACAAATTAATTTTTTGACAAAGTTTTTATTTTTGATTGCTAGGATTGGGGCAATGTGATATAATTGAAAACAATAAATGTTTTGACAAAACTAAATTGAACATAAAAATTTTTTGACAAAGTTTTCATTTATGTTTTTTCAGGATTTAGACAAAGTGATATAATTGATGATAAGAAACAGTTGACAAAGTTAAAATTATTATTTGACAAAGTTTTATATTTTGTTAGGCAAACTGACACATTTACTTATGTTAATATACATGTTTATTACAACAATGTTTAAATGTGTACCACCATGTTTAAGGAAAACCATTCATAGATCCAAAGACCCCAAAAATGATGTGTTATTTGCATTAGAGCATGTTTCCAAGTGCCTTAATATTGATCAAAACAAATATGCAATAGGTGGAAAACAACAATTTCTCTAGCAATTGTGTGTAAATTGCACTAATGTAAGAGGGTACATTACACAATAGCTCTAAGTGATGAAGTTTGGCATTGTGCAATCTTCAATCTAAGATATGATTGCACTTCCACATTCACCCAGGAGGTGGCCATCAGAAATGCATTAAGCCATTTATTTATTGTGGCTGGCTTTACCCAGGAGGCCTATTGTTACCATGGACCTAAACACATAGTAAGTTAGTAATAAAATAAAAATTATGCCTGGTAATCCACAAGTGTACATTGGGGGATTGTACGCAGAGGGGGTGTAATGTTCAGATGATCTTTTTCAATTTCTTCCCAAATTGAGGTCTTCACAGCTAACAATATCTAAATAGAGTAAAAGTGTAATATAATGAAATAAATACAATATAACTACTAACAGCTGACACTCATGCAATCAAGAAGAGTTCAGATGACCTTTGGACCCACTGTTACTGTTGCAGCCAGATGGGTCATATTAAACCTAACTGTAGCACTGCTATACAAATTGTAGCCAATGGAAATTTATTTGTGATAGATGAACCTGACATGGAGGATTTCCCTCCTGTAATGATCTCCAACCCTACTTGTCACATAAACTAAGTGGAGCACCATCTCCTAAAACCTGTGCACAGGATCTCTTGGTCATAATCAAAATAATTCGTGTGGACCATCAACATGAGAGCCTCAGCCTCAATCATCAGTGATGAATGCTGTGACAAATTGTGCCTGACTAGAGATGAGTTAGAACCTCTAGCAGTCCACCTACTTGATGCCTCTGGCAATACTATCTCCCTTAAAGGCAGGATACAGGATGTGGAGCTGTGAGTCTGCTAAGAAAGCTTCAAAGTAAACTTGATCATTGTTGACACACATGATAAGCTCCTTCTGTACAATATCATCTATCTGTGCAACTCATGCATCATAAACTACAGAAGTAACACCATATCCATCAGAGAAATTGAGTTTCCCAGTGAACTAGTAACTATCCCTGATCAGGAGATTTCTTTTAAGTTTACAAACTCAGTCACCATTGAAGTGCAACACTAGACAAGAGCTGTTGTTATTACTGAAAGCCAGTACACAGGTGACGTCATGATCACTGGGCAGAGAGGGAAACACTACCAAGGCATCACTTGAAGAATGGAAGAACTTGTGTTACCATCTTGAATAGCTCAACCTCTTTTTTGTGATTGGACATCACTCAACTCAAGATAATTGCTATGCCAGTTCAGTTAGAACACTGTACCACTGCCTGTCTGCATTCACAAATTAACAGAACCCTCTGATGCCATCTGGATTCCTAATGTCTCTGCCAAATCCCACCAACACCTCAGTTCTGAAGAATGGGGAGCACTGTTTGATTTACTGTGCTGGCAGAGTGAAGTCCTTAATTACAGTTTGATCAGAGTAGGCTAAGCTGTTGGTGAACAGCATTCTTTTACAACTAAGCACAAAGGCCCATACACCTGCCTGTTCAGAGAGTGCCTGAAACTCTGAAGGATGAGTATGAGCTGATACTCAGAGATTTAATTGAAAGTGGTATAATACAAGGCAGTAATAGCCCATATGCTGTGCCTACAGTCTTTATTAAGTAAGGTGAGAAGTATTGATTGTGTATTGATTTTAAAAAGCTTAATGACATCACTATTAAGGATGCCTACCTGCTTCTGTGGATTGCAGACCTCCTGTATGATGTGAGCTGCTACAAATTTTTCTCCTACTTGGACCTGTGCAAAGCCTACTGGCAGGGCCCAATGAAGCCTTCCAACATCCTGAAGACAGCTTTCATTGCACTGTATGGCTTATTTGAGTAGAAATACATTGCTTTCAGGCTTTGTAATGCCCCTGCCATGTTTCAAAGCTATGTCACCCATGTTCTCAAGAATGGGCCAATGTGTTGGAGCCCAGGATTTCCACCTACATCTACAAAATTCTTATTGTTAGCCACATGTTTAGTGAACATCTAGATAAACTCAATTAGATGCTTACCATCATTAATGAAGCCAGTTTACACATTAATGGCAACAAGTGCATGCTTGCACAACAATGAGTGACCTTCCTTGGAAGGTTTGTGGAACCTGGGAAGATTTCAATAAAAAATGATGCAAAAGATTATTAAGACCAGATAGAAACACCAAGGTCCAGAAAAGATGTGCATAATAAGACCAAGCACATCTCCCAGCTACTGAAGGGAAACATCTAGTTCAAATGGACCTGGTCTGAACAGGAGGATCTAGATGCATTGAAGCTGGAACTTAGAAAGATCCCTAGTTTGAACACACCTGACTACACCTGGGATTTTATTGTAGATTGTGATGCCAGTACTGTGGCAATCAACAGAGTGTTAAGCCAAGTCATTGATGTTGTAGAGAGCCCCATTCAGTACTTTAGCAGGAAAATGTGGAAAGCAGAGCAGAGCTATGGTGCTACAAAGTCTGAGATGCTGGCTTTAGTAGAAAGCTTAAAAAAGTTCAGATATTTCTTTTTGGGGTGTACCTTCATTGTGTGAACCAACAACAGTACCCTTGTGTTGCTCAAAATGTTTTCTGGAGATAAATCTAATATTTTAGCAAGGTGGGTCAAGTAATTGAACTATTTTTCATTTTTGATTCAGCACTGTCTGGGAGACTACATCTCAATGCGGACTACTGGACTGCCCTCCTGAGTTATCAATGAGATCTACAGAAACCTCCTGGAGAGAAGACTCAATTCAAGTTCATCCCCATGATGGAGTATGAACTCCTCCCAGAGGTTAGTGCCAACCACCACAGAAGAGTGATTTTGCCTGTAATGGTATGGGAAGAGATCACTGAAGAAGAAATTGTGTCACATCAGCAGCATGACAAAGTGCTGTCAGAGATAATTCAGAGGCTGAAGAACCTTCTTTGTCCTATCAGCCCCCTCATGAGCTGCTACTTCAAAGCTATCATTGGAAGTTAAATGAGAAGAGCTTACTATACAGCAAAAGCTGCAACAATCAATTGGCCTTACCAAAGTACTTAAGATGTGACCTTTTCCAAAGAATTCATGAACAAGGACATCTAGGAATAATCCAGATGGTGAGAACCTTCAATGCCAGGTATGTGACTATCAGCATAAGAGCAGCTGTCCTCAATGTGATCAATCAATAAGTGCAAAACATGTCTGTTGCAAGGAATCAGTGAACAATGAGTGGAGCTGCAGAGCAGAGTAGCAAATGGATGGATGAGGTCATATATGGACTTAGAGAAGCTGTCCTGTAATGATGAGGGCTACCAGTATCTGTTGGTCATGATTGACCACTTTGCCAAGTATGCAAGTTTGATCACCCCTGGACAGCACCATCACTGAGATTGTTGGTGAAAAGATTGTTAAAGATTGGGTGCCTAAGTTGGGCCCTATAAAATAACTCATCTCTGATCAAGGCCCCCAGTTTGAGAACTGCCTCATGAAGACCCTGATGTGTGAGCTGAAGATCCTCCATGAGCTTAAAACTGCCTATCATTGTCAGTCTGATGGCATAGTAGAGTGCTTGAACTGCACACTAATTAAGTTAATTTGAGTTGCATTCTCCTGAGCTGCTAGAAAGAATTGGAAATGTGTATTTGAGGTGGTTGAGTACTTTTATAACACCATGGTGCACTCAACAATGAAAGTGAGTCTGCTTAAGGCCATGTTTGGCCATGAAGCTGGTATGCCACTATCTATTATTTGCCCTTATTATAATGAGATTAATCTGGAACACTACATAACCTGCATGTTGCATGAAATGCAGGAGATCCACTTTACTATCTTCCACAACACCAATCAATTAGCAATATGTCAGAAATGTAACTTCAACTGGAAAATGTACAGAGAACCACACAAGCAGAGAGACAAAGTGTTCACCTACTTCCCATGCTTGGTTATGGATCAGAATAAAGTACAACAACTTGCCACCAATTGGCAAAGTCCATTTACAATAACTAAGGTTGTAGACCACAACACTTATTTATTAAACAATAGTAAAACCACCCATTTTCAGAGGCTCAAAAGAGACATATGAGCCATAGAAAATGTAGTAATCAACAACAACAGTGAATTCATGCTGGTCAACAACTGTAATGCTGAATATGAGACATACTAATTTAACTGAATATGAGGAAGATGAACTCAAAGAAACTAATTTTGAAAGTGATATAACAAATAGTAGCAACAGTACTGCTACCAGAGTTTGCTCCAATGTAGGGCTTGTAACCTACAGGTGTGGGATTTAAATCTTAATGTAGCATCATCCAAACAAATATAAGGTGCTAAGGAAGAAAGTTAATAAAAAGAACTTAAGATCAAATTTAGATATGATTAGAAATGTATTATGAAATTTAGTATTATCTTAAATTGTTTAGTATATTGCAACCAAGGAACAACAGTGTAATTAATTACAAATTAGTATTTGTCAATATGATTTTGACTAAATAAAGGGGGCAGATGGTAGATTTAAAATTCATAATCAACAGGTAATTTTTCAAGTGAATATAAAT
Organism: Hofstenia miamia; assembly: GCA_900660155.1. Classification (NCBI taxonomy): domain Eukaryota; kingdom Metazoa; phylum Xenacoelomorpha; order Acoela; family Hofsteniidae; genus Hofstenia; species Hofstenia miamia. The sequence goes on from CABFPE010000088.1 coordinate 1,259,358, forward strand.
AGATTCAATTTTATTGTAACAATTGATAAAGAAATTTCTTCAGAATTCTTACATTGTGTAACATCCTCTACCAGGCATTATTACTGTTTGTCCTTTGCTACTCTATAACATCAGTTGTATATTTGTGGGTAGGGATTTACTGATTAGATACTGTTTAGCTCTTGCATATTTCAGTTAATGTAACATAATTAGATTTAACTATTCAATATTTAGGTGACAAAGCCATACAGCATTTTCTCCAATGATCAGTAATGGGAATCTGCCACATCCAGCTTCAATTGTTTACTGATGATCCATTTGGTTGAGTTCCACCTCTCAGCTCAATGATGTAACTTATGTGTACCCTATTCTAGCTTGCTGTATACTCAAGACAAGACACTGCTCAACTTAGCCTCTATTTTGTAAAAGTGTTTCATGAATATGCAACTGGACTTGTTACTAGCTGCTTGATTAATATTACCAAAATATATTGGCTTTAATAATCAGTTTAATATTTGCAGCTTCCTAACCTACATTTAATAATTAGTACATGCTTGGTCACTTTATTTTCCCATTATAGTCAATAATTTGGATCTAAAATAGTATAGATATAATTCCTAGGTTTTGGTCATCCAACTGTATTTCAAGTCTATTATTTCTAATATATGTGCTAAATTCAAGTCTATTATTTCTAATATATGTGCTAAATGATTGATAGTCAACTAAATGAGAGAAAAACCCCTATACCTAACATAAGTGCACTTTCATGATCTGGCACAAAGACCCTAGAATCAATCTTGTGATGGATCCAGACCACTACTAAACACAACTCATTTAGCTTGACATTGTATTAAATGATCAAACAGTATCAATAGAACAAAGTAAGAATTCTGAATAAAATTCTTTATCAATTGCTTACAGTGTTTTGAATCTATTTATAATAATTTTGGAAAAGTACATGTTGATTCCAAATTTCAACTCTTCATCTGCCAATATGGTGGCTAAAAATAATGGAAGTGATTTCACCCCTTCAGTTTTGCCAAAAGTATCATTATCAACAGATACTAATCTCTAATAGTTGATACTTATTTCTGCTTGGTTGCATAATACAAATGAATCTAAACTGCTTGTATAATTTTATAATACTTCTAATCATGATTCTTCTTTGATCTTATTCTCTTGATGATTTGACATTAACAGCTGAGTTGATTTGGATGATGCTACACACCCTCCTTAGCTTGCATTATTTTTAGCACAGCTTGCTCTCCATATACTAGAGTGTCTGCTTTTCAAACTATTGATTCTACCTTTTGGTCTTCCCATTTGGTTTTTTCAAATTCAGCTTGTTTCATCATTTTCAAGACTGCCTCTCTTTCAGTAGTTACTATGTTAGTGTATTTTAAGAATTTTGCCTCTCCAATGTTTTGGCAATTGGTGTGATTTCTTCTAGCTCATTGATTTTCTGTAAGAATATATCATAGTATTTTTGATAGAGTTGTATTCATTAATTCTGATCATTAGCCTCATTTGTGCATCAGCCCTACTTGTCTGAGCTAGATCTTCTTGTATTTGATTATCTGGGTAAAAGAATGTGAAAGCCTTCCTCAGACTCTGTGTATTTGCCACGTCCTTGTTAAGGAACTGATGTTGTCCCTTACCTCTTGTTTGCTTATTTTGTTCAGATCATTTTTATTTATTCTCCTCATTGTTACAATCTCTACTCTTTTTGTGACATCATAGTAACAGTATTTCTTTTCCCAGATATCTGTCCAAACTATATTGTTAACCCTGGAGAATAGCATTATTGCTTTCAGAGTGTGGCTTTCTATTTCATGTCTTAAATCCTTTAGTTGTGTGTTGATAGGTTTCCCCTATGTGTACAGCTGGTATGGTGTTATTGTTCCTTTGATATACACTCTTTCTTGATTGTCATTTTTCAACATTATCTCTTTTGATCTCTTGTAATCATCTTGTTCTATTATTGCTCTCACCTTTTCTTTTGTATTAACATAAGATTTGTATTTGTGTAGAAAGGCTTTAGTGACTCTGACTTTCTTTGGCAGTCTCCATCATGGGAGGACCCTTGGTATTGATATTGCTTCTGGTGGCATGCAAATTAGAATCTTCATCTCAATTTGTCATTCTTTGTGTTCATATGAGCCTGTTGTTGTCACTGCTGTTGCTAAGCCTATTGTGGTGGGGTAATTCATTTTTCCTTCTGAGTTTGTACTCCAGAATGCTTGTGTGAGTCCTTTTCTGTTCAATTTTAGTCATATTTCTTCCTTGATGTCTATTCTTGAAGTTATGCATTCAGTGTCCACTGCCAATTGGTTATATGGATGTTAGTAGCTCCTCTTAATCCATCATCTCCCTCTGTGTCTTTGTTACTACTTCACAGACTTCTACTGGTTCAGTTATCCTGCCTTTTTTCATCATTTCTGCACTCCTGATTATCTTAGTAATGTAGAGTCACTCAGGGCCTCTCTTTTATTTTATTTTAATTTTCATTCACTCTCAAAATTAATTTGATGCTATTTAGTAATGAACTGTTAATTTGTGATTTTTTTAACCTAAGTTTCAAACTTAGTGATTGTCCCCTCAGAGCTTTAGAATTACATGTAATTGCTCAGTTAATTTGTGAGGGAAACTAACTTTTGTAAAAACAGTAAATATTTACATACTTTTGTATAAATAGGGAATTCAATTGTAAGCAAATGTCAAATAAATTTTGTTCTCACTGGATACCATTTGGTTTTTTATTGTATTATGTTTTACTAACCCTTTTAGCTCTGGTATGAATTTTATAATAATGAAATTGTAAGATCCCGAGATAATGTCAGAGGAACTCCACTGTGCCTGGGGCAATAACTCACTCCTTGACAGATGTGAGCCCATATTGTGGTTGCTTTAGGCTACATATAGGCATAGGCAATAAAAGAACTACAACATCTGTCAATCAAACATGCACAAATTAGAACACACCTCAAATATACTATGCTGTTGGCTTTCATGAATACATGGTAACTACATGTTATTTAATATCTTATTACATGAGCTGAGAAGATCAACCAGAGATAAATTATCTGTATTGAGCTAGAAATTACAACTTGAGACACACAATTAGCACCTTGGATTTGTAAGGATGGATTCAAATGGCTTGGCTTCAGCAAGATGCTGTGTGAATTGGTAATTGGTCACTACTTTAACAGTCTTGGAATTACCTTTTTCTACAATGAAATTGGCAAATTACTGATCTTCAATTGTTCTGTTAGAGCATGGGATGTTCTTGGCCAACTTAAACTTCTGCAACCTTCATACCACTTGAGCTGCTAGACGCACCCTGTGATTCTACATGGTGACCCTGACGTGATTCTTAGACACTCTGGAGTGTCAGTTAAACTATCTACTCCATTCTTTTACTGTGTGCTGGTGGATTGGCATTTGGAGATGTACTCCAGTTGTGAAGTTTGTACACCTACTGAAGTAGTCACCCATTTTTCACTTGGTGATTGTGAAGTGAAACAGAACTGTTATGAGGTTTCTCTATTGTATTTGGTTTTGTTTTTCTACTGGGTGTGAATCAGCTAGGATGGATTTCCTCTGGCCACGATCTACTTCACCACCCATCAATGTGTAACTTCACCTTATGCATAGTTTTACATTTGCCAGCTCTGCAATCTGATGCCATCACCAAGCTCTGACTCTGTTCTTACCTGTTTTTAGTGCTATATTGGTTTGTCTCATTCTTCTAGAATTTGGATTGTGTGCTAAAATCTGTTAAGTGCTTTTATTTCTCCTACACAGTTGGATGTTTCTCCTACATCATTGGAATTGTTATTGGAACCTTTTCTACTACTTTACTTTTACTTGTTTAATTATTCTTGTTCTTATGGATATGGATTTTTCTAATTCTTGTAATGGGACCCCCACTCAGGGTTTCCCCTGTGTCAGCACTGGCAGCTTGGACACTGTCCCTTGCACTACTGGACTTGATTCTGTTGTTGTTTTACTGACTCCTACCCCACCAAACCTGTTTCTGGTATATCCACACCCTCTGAAGTTTTGTTGCAAAAAAACCCCCTTTCCTGCCACTCTGTCTAATCCATTTCTTATGTATACCCACCATCACCTCATTCTGAGTCACCAACACCTGAGGTTCAACAACTCATAAAAGCCCTAGCTGAACAAATCTTGCTGCGCCATTCCTGTGAAGCCTGCTTTGATGCCCTACAAGCCAAAATGAGACAACAAGCCACCACTGCTTGGCAGTGTGAGAGATGCCTGCTTGACTCAATCTCAGCCTTGGAGATGCGAATTAAGGAATTGTTCCTGCATCCTCCTCTGACTCCTCCAGAGGAACCTGAGTATTTAACTCACACTCTTTTGGACAAAGCTCTTGATGCTCTTTCAGAAAAGTTCTCAACAGTTATATCACAGGCATTGTCTGCCCACCTTTCACATGCTTTGTCAGCACCTACTCTGTCCCATTTGATGCCACCATTCCTTACCCCCATTACCTCTTTTACAAGTGGAGCACCTACCTTCACTCAGTCTACCCTTTCTCAAGTTGCAACACTAACTACATTAGCTATGCCAAGCTCTTGTACCCCAAGCATAGCAGTTGTGCCTTTGGCACACATAAATGTCTCAGTCACCCCCACTACTACAATTGTTCCACCTTCTCCTCTGAGTGACCCTATCAGGTCTATGACAACTTGTGGGCCATGCTTCACTCAATTGATTTTGCCACCAAAGCACCAGTGAATGAACAATCAAATCTTTTCAAAAGACACTCAGTACTGCCTAAATTTACTGGCAAAATCAACAAAATCTCACAGTTGTTCAATGATTGGCTCTTTCTGTTTGAGCTTACTATGAAGCAGTATAAAACCACTCAAGATGCAGCCACCACACAACTTCCAATTTTCTTCAAGGCCTCAAATACAATCAGTATATGATGCTGGATAGGGAAGTTAAGACAAATTACCAGTTACTTGTTGGTCACTTTGAGGACCACTACAAAGCACCTCACATCAAATCTTTCCTTTAAGAAGGGAGATGATGTGAGAACCTACATAATGCAAGTCAATAGACTCTTTTGCCTCAGCAAACTAACTCCTGAATACTTGAAACACAATCTCTTCTCTTACATTTTTCAGGGATTTCCTTCTACCATCAGTAGCTGCCTTGAACTTAAATGTGATCTGGAAGATGATTTGAACTCTATTACTAAGATGGTGATTGGCATTGTTTACATGCTACAAAATACTACATGCATTGAGAGAGATGCTGGTGACCTGAAGATGGGTCAGTCTACTATGAAATCTTTGACTTCTTCAAGTTCTGCTACAGTGCAGAAAAAGATGGACACTGAAAGACAGTCTGCCCACATCTGCACACCAGAGTGGGGCAGTTATCCACCTAATTGCAGATGGGGATGGCATCATCATCAATGAGCCTTCCATTGAAGCATTTACTCCTGACACCCTGGTTGAGTCTGTCAATCATTTAAATTAGTTGGAGCACTGCCTCCCAAAAACCATGCACATGATGTTTTGGTGATAACTTCATTGCTATGCACTAACATCATCCCCACTGATGTGAACAGATTACTAATTAATGCCACCATTGATACAGCAGCTTCTGTATCCATCATTAGTGACAAGCTTTCCCTACAGAAAGAAGATCTGTTACCTTCCACTGCTCATTTATTGGATGCTTTGGATACTATTTCACTGAAGGGCCAGATTAATAATCTTGAGTTGTGCATCCATGAGGAATGTTTTCACATGGACCTCATTGTGGTTGATACCTGCAATCAGCCTCTACTGTATGATGTCATCCTTGGGAACAACTTCCTTGAGAGAAATGCATGTGTAATCAATTATGGACCCAACACTCTCTCTATTTGTGAAAGTGAGCCACAGGAGGAGCTCACCACTACCTGTAACCAAGACATCTTGTTAACTTTCACAGATACTATTTTCATGGAACCATGGCACTGGTGACAAGTTGCTGTCACAATGAGCTCTCCTTATGAGGGGGACGTCATGATTTCTGGACAAGGGGGAGAACGCCTCCATGGTTTACATCTTTCCCTGGACCTTTGTCATGTTTCTCATGGGAAGACTTACGTTACTGTGCTTAATAGTGCTGCATGCCTGATCCAAATGGATCCCACAAAGACATCTGTTGTCACAATGCCAGTCTGACTTGAACCTAAAGCTGCAGCCTGTCTGCCCATTCTTATTGCAATTCATGATTTAAGTGAACCAAGTGATCCATTCTGGATCCCAGTTGTAAATGAGAGAACTCATGGACATCTGAGTCCATAAGAACATGATGTGCTCTCTGCACTCTTCTGCCAGCATCACAATGTGCTTAATTATTGATCAATCAGTGTTGGAAAAGCAGTTGGGGAACAACATGCCATCAAAACCAAGAGTGATCACCCCATTCAGTTGCCAGGTTGAAAGGGTACCTGAGAACTTAAAGTGGAATATGAACAGATCCTTAGCAATCTCATCAAAGGCAGGATCATACAGAATAGTAATAGTCCATATGCTGCACCTACAGTGTTCATTTGCCAGGGAGAGAAGTACTGCCTCTGTGTTGATTTCCAACATCTAAATGATATCACAGTCAAGGATGCATATCCATTACCTTGCATTGAGTACCTCCTCTATGATGCCAGCAAGTATAATTTATTTTCATGCTTAGATCTCTGTAAAGCGTATTGGCAGATACTGATGAAGCCTGCTGACATTCTGAAAACTGCTTTTATTACGCCTTACAGCCTTTTTGAGTGGAAGTACATGGCCTTCAGGCTCTGCAATGCTCTGGCCACATTTCAACATTATGTCATGCATGTACAATGGAATGGCACCAATGTTTTTGAACCTGGGATTACCACATACATGGACAATATTCTCATTGCTGGACACACATTCTCTGATCACTTAGATAAACTGGGTCACACTCTTAAGATCCTGTACAACTCTGGACTCTGTTTAAATGGAAATAAATGTTCACTCATTTTGCCACAAGTTACCTTTCTAGGCAGGATAATTGAACCTGGGAGAATATTGATTAAAAATGATGTGAAAGATTATCTGGATTGAATTGAGACTCAAAGCTCACACAAGGACATCCAATGCCTGATGGGCATTCTTAACTATTATGGCTCCTTCATCTCTGAACTAGCCAACTGAACCAAGCATATCTCTAACCTATTATGAAAGAACACTGAATTTTGTTGGACTTAGGCTGAACAAGAAGAGCTGGATGCTGTGAAGTGAGAGCTCAGATGGATCCCCAGTTTGAACACACCAGATTACATGAAAGAATTTATCATTGATTGTGATGTGAGTTTAGTCGCCATCAGTGGTGTGCTCAGCCAAGTGATCAATTGCCAGGAATGTCCTGTACAATATTTCAGCCAGAAGCTCTGCAATGCTGAACTGAATTATGGAGTTACAAAGTCAGAAATGCTCATGCTCATCAAGAGTCTGAAGAAATTTCAATTCTTCATTCTAGGCTGCCAATTTGTTGTGCACACCAACAACTCTGTGCTAGCATGGCTTAAGAAATTCTCAAGCAACAAGTCAAACATCATTGCCTGATGGTTGGAATACCTTAAT
>CABFPE010000088.1:1277168-1291651 GCA_900660155.1 Hofstenia miamia
TATGCATTCTATTACATGTCTCCATTTTTTACCAGTGGTGCAGGACAATGCCACTAGAATCAATTTGATGAGAGGCTGTTTCAAATATTCTACCAGTCTGTTTGCCTGAGGATGATAGGCTGTGGTAAATTCATGTTGATTTCCAATTCTCTCATTAATGCCTTCATTAAGTTGTTTTCAAATTGAGGTCTGCAATCAGATACTAATTTACACATAGGTCCATACTTTAAGATTGAATCTTTAACTATTTTCTTGGCTATCTGTTCAGTGACTGTACTATTTAGTGGAATAATTTGAGTGCATTTGGTGAAATGATCCACCATTACTATGAGGTACTGAAAACCGTCATCATCCTTTGACAATTTGTCTAGATCCATATGGACGATTTCATTCAGGCTTTCAGCCACCTGACACTCAAGCTCACTCCTCTGTTCAGGAAAATGACTAGAGTTGTGTAGAAGGCATTTTTCACATTTTTTGATTACATCCATAACTGCAGACCTTATGCCTATTATTGTAACATCCTCCACCTAGCTTATTACGCCGTGTCTAATTACTGTTAAGGAATGCTTGGTAAATTGCGGGTGAGGTGTTACCAATTTGTTGAACCATCAGACTTTCCTCTCTTATTAACTAGTTATGTTAATTAAATAATTGAGTATTAACCATCACTGTTTAGGTGACAGAGCAGTATGACGTTTCCTCTTCAGTTCTTCCATGGGCTCCTGCCCGAAGCCGATCTCCACAAGACAGCTCCTCTCCTTCTTAACCAATGATTGAGTCCACGGCACCACCTCAGCTCAACTGGAATTAGTTATGTGTACCCTACGTTAGCTCGGTGTGTGCACTCAAGTAAAGTTGTAACTGACTTAAACTCAAAGTTGTAAAGTGTTTGTTGTTTTGATTTAGTAAAAGCAACCGGGCATTGACACTAACTGCATTTACAAAATATTAGAATAGCCATTACCGTAAAACTATCGGCTTAATAATTTAAGTAATAAGATTGCAGTTTCCTACACCTACATTTAATAGTATTACATGTAAGGTCATTTATCAAGTCAATTATAGTCGAGTCTCCTACATTTAAGAATATATATATATCCCTAAGTGTCGACTATCCAGTCGTTTCAGGCATTGATTATTTCATACATGTATTGATCGATAGTCAGACTAGGCAAGAATCGAAAAACTCCTAACCGTAACATAGGTGCGGTTTCGTGACTGGCACAAAGACCCTAGAATCGATCCCGTGATGGATTCCAGCCACTACTAAACACAACTTGCCTAGCTGCACATTTAATTAAATAATCAAACCAGATAAAGTAGAAATGAAAATTAAATAAACTCCGAAGAATTTATTGTTCATCAAAATTATGGTTGAATCAAAGCTATTTATAAAATTTCTTCAAAAGTACCTGCTGATTTTAAATTTCAAATGATTCGTCTGCCAATATGGCTGTTCCTACGTAAGCGTTAGTTCGCTCAATTTAATTTGTCAATTGTTTCTTGATCGGCTAACAAGTTTTCTTATTTTGAACAATATTAAATCTTAGTTGCATTTTACAAAAATAACTAACAATCATTAACTAAATTTTTACAATTAATTTTAATTAATAATAATCATTTGATGTTGTTCAGCTTAGTTGCTTTTTGGATGATGCTACATCAGATCAATGCAATTATCTGCTATGATTCAAAGATGTTAGCTGGCATGGTGTGACCTTACTGGCAAAGTATGATTCACACTATGTTTGATGAGGACTTCAACTTGTCTCACCTGTGCCAGTTTCTGAACAGTAAAGAAAAGATAAAGAAATTTGAATGTGTTAACATTGATTTTGACAACCTACTAGTTGCCTACTTTTTTTGTGTCAATGAGGTAAACCACCTCTGAATCATGGAAAAGATTGAGATAGCCTATCAACTCGTCAAAGTGGAGAAAATCTGCTTAGTGATGTTTTTAAAAGAAGTGTACCAGGATACCATCCTGGACAAAGTTGAAAGTTTACACTTTCACATGGAGAACTTCACTGTTCTGTACAAAAGCTCCTATCAGCCTACCAGCATGTATAATACTCACATAATCTCAGCTACTAAGATCATCTACACTAATCTGCTCTTTTGCAAGAAAATTCTGAGACACCATCTCAAAGTTGATACTCATCTGATAATCAATACATGCATCCAGGCCCAACTACTTGAGTCAATCAACATTAGCTCACCTGGCCTTCACTTTGACGTCTCTGATCTTCATGTCAGTTTTGCATTTTTGAAAAGTGCTGCTACCCTGCAAGAAATTGATGAGGTATGGACAAACCTGAGGGCTGATCACAGCCCAGAGACACAATGGCCTACCATCAACATTCAGAGCCCTACATCACAATATCATAGATCAGTCAAGAAAACACTTGCAGAGTTACATCTATCCCATGACATGCAAGATCATCAGAACTTCTCAGAAAAGATGTTCTCAGAAAAATTCATACCAATGATACAGTCCCATGGAGCCATGTGGGTTCTCACCACATTTCATACAGTTGATCCTCATCTTCAGCTGCCTATGGATAAAGCCACCAGAGAAAAACTCACAAAACAGTGCTCTCATGAGCTTGCTATTGGTCCTGCAGCCTGGAATGTTAAGAATTGGTTGCTCCACTCTTGCTCATTGCCTGCCTCACCTGGGAAGAATAAGAAAGCAATGGAACATTTTGAGAAATTCTATGCTCATCTCATCAGATCCAGTGGACCCCTTGGTTGCCTCCCACCTCAGATGATTGTCAACTGATTAGGAGTTGCATTTTCTGACTTAAATATCTTCTCAGATACCCTCAAAAAGTACATGTGGGGAGCCACCACCAAGACCAAGTTTCCTTCTCTAAACTCTGAGTATGCACCTCTGTGTATGAGTTGACTTATGTGCTGTGAATATGGCTCCACAAAACAGTTCATTGAATTGGTCAGTCACTACAATGTCTTGAACTGTATGGAAATCCTTTTCAACCTGGAGAGGCTAAATTATCCTGAGTGTGGGTACATTAAACTTACACAAACCCAGCAACAAGCTACCAAGGATGGTGAAGTCATCCCAATCACTGTTTTATGGCAGACAATGAAAACACCTGAACAATTTTACCATGAGGAAGAGCTCCTATCCTCCTCAGTGATTGAGGTATCACTGGTGATGAAAGCCCTCATTGAAGCTGTTAACCTAGAAAATTTTCAGGGGTCACAGTTTCACCCAAGCTCATGCCTGCCTGCTCTCTTACCAATAATGAACAGATCTAAATGATTGAGCACCACCCAGAAGAATTCACAGAGAAACCAAAGATAGTTGATCACATTGTCAAGCCCAACAGTGACGATGATATCCTAGGCCTCATGAAATGGTGCCTCATGGAGATGCTAACCAAAGAAGAGCTTGTACTTCTACTATCACCAGGGCAACAACTCACCTTGGACATAGAATGTACCACTGCCCACGTTCATCTCTTCACCACTCAAATTGAAAATCTAAAGAGCCATGGACTCTGCAGTGCTTTTTGGGATTCCATCAAGGATGCCAAGATCAACTACCCTCTTACAATTGGAACAGCCTCCCTTCAGAACAAGTCCTGCTTTGCCCAGTTGGAAAACAATGTCAAGAAAAATAACCTTCTCTGCATCCCACCACCTTGTTTGATGACACCACTAATTCTGCCATCATGGAGAGTGCACCAGGGAAAGAAGAAAGTCTCTGCCCATCTCACAGACTGCATTAATTATGTCTCTAAGGAGTATAAGGATACCTGTGACGCATTGCTAGAAGGTGGTAACCCCAAATGTGTATACATTGACAGAAAACTAACTATCAAAGATATTTTTCAGAAGAGCCAGCCTATCTCTACTCAACTAGAGAAAATCCATCAAACCATCAATTTGTTTGATGCTCATGTTGTCATTCTATTTCAAGCCAGAGGTGACTTGATGTGGGCTAACAAATCTGAGAGCATAACCTGCTATTACAATGTAACCAAGCATATCAAGATCATTACCATGCTGTGTGCTGGCATAACAGACCCTGAAGAAATGATGCTGCAACAAGTAAGGAAGTGTTGCTCACTCTTTGTTGACCATGCTACCTGTATGGGATCTCTCAGGGAAGTTTTCCTTCACTTTTATCCTGATACAAAGATTAGGGCAGATGATGTGCATACCTTGGACACCAATGCCTTGCTGACGCTCCTCATTGCCCTCAAGGGCCTTTGTCTTCACAAGCATTTCTACAATACCTTCACTCAGAGGTTAAATGTGTTGCAATGAAACTGTCCTATTAGTTTAAGGCTACCAGAGCTTAAATATTTCAGAATACACAGTGAAACCATCACTCAATGGGAGGCATTAATGCAGGTCACCAGGTGGCCCTGCTATGCAGAAGTTTCATCCTGGGTTGAAATATTGGCCAAAGAGATGATAAAAGAAGCCCAAAAGTTGTTGTGTAGTCCTACAGTCCAACTGTTACTGACGTCTTAACCATGCAATGGGGGGCATGTAGAGTCACTTGGGGCCTCTCTTTTATTTTATTTTAATTTTCAGACACTCTCAAAATTAATTTGGTGCTATTTCATAATGAATTGTTAATTTGTGACTTTTTTTTAACCTAAGTTTCAAACTTAGTGATTGTCTCCTCAGAGCTTTAGAATTATGTGTAATTGCTAAGTTAATTTGCAATTGAAACTAACTTTTGTAAAAACAGTAAGTATTTACCTACTTTTGTATAAATATGGAATTTGATTGTAAGCAAACATCAAAAAAATTTCGTTTTTGCTGGATACCATTTGCTTTTTTATTGTATTATATTTTACAACCCATTTTAGCTCTGGTATGAATTTTATAATAATGAAATTGTAAGATCCAGTGATAATGTGGGAGGAACTCTGCTGTGCCTGGGGCAATAACTCACTCCTTGACAGATGTGAGCCCATATTGTGGTCACTTTAGGCTATGTATAGGCATAGGCAATAAAAGAACTACAACATCTGTTGATTGAACATGCACAAATTAGAACACACCTCAAATATACTATGCCATTGGCATACATGAATACATGGTAACTACATGTTATTTAATATCTTATTACATGTGCTGAGAAGATAAACCCAGAGATAAATTATCTGTATTGAGCTAGAAATTACAACTTGAGACACACAATTAGCACCTTGGATTTGTAAGGATGGATTCAAATGGCTTGGCTTTGGCAAGATGCCATGTGAATTTGTCACTACTTTAACCATCTTGGAATTACTTTTTTCTACAATGAAATTGGCAAATTACTGATCTTCAATTGTTTTGTTAGAGCATGGGATGTTCTCAGTGATGGTAATCTTCTGCAACCTTCATACTGCTTGAGCTGCTAGATGCACCCTGCTATTCTACAGTAAATGTGCATCACAGACTGTCTTGCTCATATCTTTCCATTTCCTTTTCTAGTATTTTCTACATGTTCTTTAGTACTGCTACTTTTATTATTTCCTCAGTGCTAATCAGTTTTCATTTTATGATTTTTCTCATTGTAATCCACAGTTGGTTCTGGATTTGTCTCAGCTGTGTTTCTGATGTTGCTTCCTCATCAGCTCCTTGAATATCATTATTTCATTTGGAAATATCCATGTCTTATTTGCCATATCCACTATCAACATCTTCCCCATTGGGTTGTTATTCATTATAATGTGGCTGATTATTTTTGGGGAATAGGAATAAGTCATACAGGAATAAGTCATTCAGGAATAAGTCCTACAGGAATAAGTCCTACATGATTAAATCCTACACTATTACTATTAATGATTTTAATTTATTCATTTTTTATTTGTTTGGATTTTTTGTAATAATTCATTGTTTTTTGGTAATTAAATTTTTCCATTGCTGCTCTAAGTTTCCTTTGCTGTAGTTTTGTAATTACACTAAATGTTTGAACTACTTAGGAATTATACATTAATGTAATTCATGTTCAAGGCAAAGTACTATATGAACATATTAGTGGTTTCACGCCTATAACTGGTAATTGGTGCAATTCAAATGTGTTCAAAAAGCTGTTCAATTTATTTATGAAAATAAGGACTCAACAGGAGTTGAACCTGCATATTACCATAAGAGATGGTAGTGTTTTACACAACATGAATCTGCAAATATTTTAATGAACATTGATTTAGATATCATTTGAATAGTTAAATTCTACTTAAATATGCAATCAGAAAGGAAGAAACTATGTATAAATATTAAATAAAGCAGTTGCAATAAAAGGAAAAATTCATAGATTTGCTATAAACCTACAATCATCCATACAAATGCAAGGCTGTGCTTTCCAATATACAAGACAAATCATATTTAAGGGAACATATTTCTACTATGAAAACATTTAATAATTAATATTTGTTTAGAATAACAAAAAAGCAAATTAACAAAAAAATTCAACAATTATTTATACATGTATTTAAAATTACCGTAAATTGATCTTCGCAGATTAGCGCTCAACTTGCACCGCTTTCTTATATGGATAATGTCTTAAATAAATCTCATTATTTTAATGTATAAAAAATTCTCAAATATCTATAATTTTGATCCCAATCTGTGACCAATAATTTCATATGACATTTTGCTGTGAATTCATTTAAATTTTTTGCTTATTAATGAAGAACTTAATCATGTAGGACTTATTCCTGTAGGACTTATGCCTGTAGGACTTATTCCTGTAGGACTTATTCTATGCCGTCTTATTTTTTCCATTGTTTGCATTGGCTTTTCTGCTTTATTGGGTGACTCCATTCTCTTGATATGGCCCTTCAGATGCCAGTTCTTTGTTTGTGTATTAATCAGGGCTAGAGCTATTTCAAATCTCTTTGCTTTCATCAGTTTGTGTCTAACATGTTGTGAAATCAGAGGTTTTATCTCTTTATCTTCAGTTGTTAGTATCACTAGTATCCATGCTGCTGTCCTGTATTGAATTTCTTGTGCATTTTTCTCTTTGAATACTAGTTGTTGGAAATCCTTTTTTTATTTAATTCATATGCCTGATTCACTTCTGTGATTGCTAGTTCAACTGATTTGTGGAATTTTCTCAACAGTGCTTCAATCCTTACCTCCAGCCAACTCTCCTCTGTTTTCCATTGTAATTTCATGTTTTTCCATATCTTCTGGATCTGCTGGAAGTGTTCCTGCCTCTGTGTTAGGCTGCATTTGATGAATAGTGTGTTGGCATTTTCAACACTGTCCTTATCCATGATCAGTTTTATTGTTTTTGTTTGTTTATATAAGTTGATCACAATGCATGGTAAGTTAGCTATATACTATGAAATTGCACAGTGGAATATTAACACAAATCCTCAGTTATCAAGTTAAATCTAAATAATTTCAGGGGTAAAATATATTAGAAATACAAATGGGAACTGGCAATGTTTATTTCAATATCTCAACTATATAGAAAACAAATCGCAATACAGTCTAATGAAATTCATTTATTTTTTCAAATATACAATTATAATTTCATTGAAATGGTTTTGAGACATTAGACTTGGGGAATTAAGAATTGTTTGCTAATCCCATTACAAATATTTTGACAACAGCATTAGGACTATTCAGTACTCTATTTGATAATACTAACAACTATATTTTAAATGATAAGCATTTTTCATAGATTCAACTTTACTAAAAAAATTAGAAATAAAAATCTTAATTTTATATAAATATACAAAAAATTGAGGCTTGATATCCACTTTTTTGTATGCTTATGTGAAAATATATAAAATGAGGGCAATTTATAAATAATTAAAATTTTGTCCTATTACTTGAAATTGATCAAGAAATTGAAGTTTACAACAATTAAATTATTATGTTATTTTTCAGTGGATTTCTGATTCAGTTTAAATATTGATTATTTGTTGTCTGAGCCTTTCTAATCAAGTTTGGTGAACTCATTTGAGTTTATGTTTAAAACATTCTGAGTACTAAAAATTTTGAATGTCAGAAATTTTGCAAAAACCAATCAAAGCAAGTAATGGAATTTGTAATAAATTGGAAATTTAAAAAATCTAGAAAATTTATAATTCAGACAACCATTGCTTTAAAAATTTCAATGATCAGTGTGCACAATTAAGATATTCATTTTTTTTTGAAAATCACCATTATTCTACATGAAAAAATTTTAAATTGATTTGAGACTGCTTTCAAGTTTAAGTTTTTCACTGCAAGTGATGAAAACTATGGTTCATGTATTAATTATTTCTCTTTATAGTTTTTCTCATTGAGCTTTACAAATGTTTTTAATTTAAGTTTCTAACATTCCTAGTCTTAACCATGACCATTTTGATGTTGATGTCAGTGAGTCCCAAGCATAAGTTGGTTCAATAACAAATTTGAACCTAATACTTAAATATTTGTAATTATAAATTATTTTAATGAAATGCATTCAAATTGGGTTGACTTGGAAGAAACCACATTCAACATTATATTGGAAGTACAAAAGGGAAAATTGTGATTTTGTGTTTTAAACTTGTTATTTTCAAATTGATTTTTTGATTTCTTATAAAATGCTTTAGGATTTATCCAATAGGATTTAGTGATGCGTATTACATTTTTAATAGTTAACAAAAAGTCGAAATGCTATTTGCCGGGGGTACGATTTACATTCAAAACCGTTCAGTTAAAAGTGTTAAGATTAAGATATCCAAATCAAATTTTTATGGATAGCACATACCATTGCATTCGAACTCATTTTGAAATTTTGTAATTGTGTTATATGATTTATTGAAAAATAGTGTTTATTCAAATGGCTAGAAAAATAATTATTTCTTTATATGATTTCAGACTTTCACTGTTGGGGTATTAGGTGCTTGATATATATTCTTTTTTACCCTTTTTTGTTATCATTTATAAAATGTGTCACTATTAATCTCTGGAATTACACATTTGGAATGAATTTGTGATTTTTCGCAGCTCAATGATAGCTTAGATATTTTATTTTTTTGATATTTAATTATATTTTCCATTTATTATTTTTCTTATATTACATCACGTGCGTTCAAAATATAGGTTTTGAATGGACCGTAAAATAAAGTTAAGTTATAAGTTATGAATATTTTAAAATGCAACTAGCTCATCAAGACAAGCAAATCACGCATTTAACATTCAAATGTTTACACAAATATTTCTATGATCGTAATATATAAAACTGTAATTACGCAGATTCTTAGTTCAATTATTGTTTTTTGTTTAGCTCAAGTATGAACTTTAGTAATTTTTGTTTGTATTACATAAGTGTCTTTGATAATAACTTATGCAGGAACCTTTTTGATGGGAAAGATGTTACGTTGTTTGCAATGGTTAGCATAAAATGATTGCTGCTGTTTACATTGGTATTCACTTAATCCTTTGCATATAAGCTAAGGTACTTTTAAATGTATGTTGGTTTTATTAAGTATTTTGCTTACGTAAAATCGTGCAGGTTTGTAATAATTATTCCTGTCATAAGTTGGGAGGGAATCAAAATTTAATGTATTCCTATATTATTTTTTTGTAAAAGTTTATCTCACTGCCCAACGCATTCACTATTTATTAAAAATACACAAACTGTTTGAGATCATTTTAACAATGGTTTTTAAACCGAACCATTTCTGGCTGACAATTCACAAATAGAATAATTCTAAGAGCGCTTGCATTTTTCCAGAACAATTGCTTGAATGACAATTTCCATGTATATATAGTAGGAGCTGCTAGTTACATAATAATAAGAGTCAGAGCAAATTTATTGCGCAATATATGTATACAAGATCTACAAACTAACACATGACAAAAAAATAAACATGAACAAATAACTACAAATAATATGTACAATATATAATAATATAATCAATGTTTGAGTGGATGTTTGTGTAGGTGCTCAATGTTGGATGTATGTTTAATAATAATAATAATAATAATAGTCCCCTAATGTATACTGTTTTATTAGAAGAAATTGTTTCAATTTTTTTCTAAACTTTTTATAGTTTTTTTCTATTCGCGTTTCATAATCTAAATTATTCCATAATTTAATTAATATGTGATGAAAGCCATTATAATTTTTATCTAAACTAAAAAATTTTTGCGATCGTTCATTTAATTTAAATAGTCATTAAGGAAAAGGAGAGATGTTTGTAGAGATTTGAATTTAAATAAGATAGATAGCATATGCATATGAATTTGATAGAACGGAGATAATATTTTATATTTATTACGATATACTGATGCTTCGTCATGCTTTTGTGCAAAGTTTAGAGTTTTTATACACCAATTAAATGTCTTTGATAGAAGCATACGATGTTTCGAATTTAGGTTAGTTAAAAGAAAAGAACAGTATTGAAAATGAGACAAACAGAAAGCATGTATTAGTGTTTTATGATAATTGCTACATGTTACATTGCGTAAGTGATAAAGATATCTAATGCCTGCAGTCATTTTTTGAATCTTATTCAGCAGAAATTTTTCAAATGTTAATTCATTATCTATCTCCACTCCTAAATAACTGACTGATTCACTTTGCTTTATTGACTCATTATTTATCTTTAGTTCTATATCATTAATTAGATTTCTTTGTGCCTTCGGTGAAAAAATTATAAATTGAGTTTTTTCAATATTTAGTTTCAGTTGATTAATAGTAAAATAATTGTTTAATCTTTCTATATCTGTTTGGAGGTTTTTTGTAGCATCAAAAGCATTTTTTGCAGTACTTATTAGGCATGTGTCGTCGGCATATTGGTAAATGTCGCTGTGTTTAACATGTTTTATTATATCATTTACAAAAATTGCAAATAAAATAGGGCCAAGTACAGTACCTTGGGGCACCCCACGGTCGGTCGTAACATAACTTGATTTTTTACTGTTTAATATTACACGCTGCTGTCTATTTTTTAAGAAGTTCATAATTAAATTAATTGAGTTAACACCAAAATTATAATTTATAAGCTTGTCTTGCAAGATATCGAAATTCATTGAATTGAATGCCTTACTTAAATCTAGTAATGCTACACAACTGCACTTATTATGAGATATATTAGACTTAATTTGTTGCGTGATCGATAAAATTGCGTCCTGGGTGCTATGCCCAGCACGAAAACCAAATTGCTTATTCGATAGGATGTTTTCAGATTTTAGGAATGCGTTTATTTGAATATACAACAGTTTTTCAAAGAGTTTGCTTAAAGGATGTGTAATACAAATGGGTCTATAATTTTTTGCGTTTAGGTTGTCACCTTTTTTATATATAGGAGTTATATCCGATTTTTTTAGTAAGTCTGGAAATTCACAATCAATAATACATTGATTAAATGCGACTAATAATTGTTCTCCAAAAATAGGAAAAAAACGTTTAATAATAAAAAATGGGAGATTATAAGAAGCGGTTGATTTGTTGGTATCAAGTTTTTTAGCAATGTTTTCTAATTCATTGATTGTAGCAAGTCTAAAGGAAAATTGTTTTGATTGTTTGAGATTATCAGAATTTTGTTTTTTCTTATAAGATGGGAAATTGAAATTTCCAAGTTCTTTGAATGTTGAATTTAAATGATTTAGTATTGGAGTTTTGTCTGTAACGGTAGTATTATTGAATGTTTAATTCATTTATTTCGGATGAAAGACCTTTAGATTTTCCAATAAATTTATGGATGTATCGCCATTTTTCTCGAGTAGAATTAAATTGATTAAAGAATTTTTTCCGAGCTTTAGATAAATTGTTTGTTCTTAATTGCTTAATTACTTCCTTTGATTTTTCGTAATTGGTCCAATTAGTCTTTGTCGGCTCGGATTTTTCAAGATCAAATAATTTTATTTTAATTGACTTGATAATATTCGGTGTTTGAAAAAGGAAATTTAATTGCTTTAACCTTAACCCGACGCTTCCTAGTTGGGGCAACAGTGTTTAATGCTTTGTAGATTTCTTTTGCAATGTAATTAATAATTTGAGGTCCAGAATTTAATATGTAAATATAATTAAATGGGGTGTTTTTTAAGGCCTTTTCCATTTTTTCACCTGAGTAAAATAAATAGTCTCTTGCATTTATGATTTTAAATTGCTTGCTTTTAGTAGTTTTGTTACTAATATATGTACACAGTGCATGATCACTAAATGATTCAAACATTAAAGATTTGAAAGAAATTTCAGAATTAGGAAAAAAAGTAATCAATTAAATTGTTACGCGAGTTGGACAAACCGTATTTACACAATGAAGGTGACATGTAGCACACAATTCATTTATAGAATTTCGTTCATAAGAGTTAAATTAATTAATATTAAAGTCACCGAATATATTTAGAGAGTTATATTCATTACATATTTCAGATGTTTCGTATATTTTATAATTTAAATGTTCGACTAGACAATTTTTATTTGAATTATAAGTAATGTTTATCAAATCTTTTTTCTCTATTGATTGTATTTCTATCCACAGCGATTCAAATATTTCGTGATTAAGTTCATATTCAGATTTACGGGTTGGCTTTAAAGATTTTGGCACAATTATCATAAGTCCAACACCTCTGCCTATTCGATTCTTAGTAAAAACCTCAAAATATTGTCGGTCTGGGTTAAACAAGTTATGGTCAATATCAGGCTTGAGCCAAGTTTCTGTAATTATGAATATTGCATTTTTTCCAATTTTTGTAATTAATTTTAAGAAATCGTTTTTGTTTGCATTAAGACTTCTAGCGTTAGTATATATATATATATTTGAAGTTATCAGAATAGTTTTTTAATTTGAGTTCAATTTCTGTTTCACTTAGCATAGGATCTGGATTTGTTTCTATGTCACAAGAAATACCTAATAAGTTGTTTATGAATCAATGCACTTAATTTGGTAGTACACATGTAGTAATTGAGATGTGAGTGCTTTCTGTGTTGGGTTTGGATATGAGCATGCATATAATATATAGTTACATTTCGAAAAGCAAAACATATAACTAAATATTAAATAAAAAAATTTACCAGTTTGATTGATTTAGGCATTTTGAGAATAGAGGGATGGGGTCGGAAGGAGACATCGACGCGTTGAGGAGCTTGTGACTTTTGCATAACAGATATAAGGAGCACGGAATGATGAGAGAGTGATTTGGCGTGGACTGAGATGATTCTTTAAGATATGAGTCATTTGCTTGATTCCATTTCGAGAAAAATGTATTCCGTCAAGGGCTAAGAGACTACTGTTGACAGTTCTTCGTGACAATAAGAATTTTTTGAAAACAGGGATGACGTTGAAGTTGCTGGAAGACATGCGCGATAGGACTTCGTTGAATGATGTGATTTCGTTGTAATATTGAATGTTTGCAGACAGGAGTGATTTCCAAGAAGTAGATGAAGCATGGTGAGAATTTGAGACGAATCAGTTCAACTAGATGATTGATATTGGATTTGAAGTTTTGAACATCTGTGGAATGTATAGCATCAATTAGACCAGTATTGAGGATAACAGAATTGACGTGAACTTTCGGATATTGTGAGGCTTTTCAGCAAGAAGCCTAGAGTTGTGACCAGGATAAGAATGGATTGAAGTCGTTTGATTATGTAAAAGATTATGCGACCGGACATATTTTAGAATGCTGCTTCCGACCGTCTTCGATCGGAATAGACACAATAAATATAATAATAATAATAATAATAATAATAAAAAGTCAAGTTTTAAGTCAGCGAGGACAATCACAGGAGATAAAGTAGGAGCAGATGGAAGATTAGGCGAAGTGGAAGAAGGGCTCAGCAAAGAGGAAAAACATCAAAGATTTCTCGAAGCTCGGCAACGAGGAAATAGCATTAATGACCTTTGAAGGGTTGATAGCCAAGATATAATTAGCAGCAGCACAAGCACGATTGAAAAGCGAGTGAAGGTTGCGATGTTTATTGGGAGAAAGTGACAACATCAGAGTGAGAGTTAATTAGAGAACTTTATGAAATCAAGTGTCAATGACCAATTTGTAAGTGAGTAAACGATTGAACAGAAGATCACTGACATGAAAGTTGAGTGACAGCGGAAGAGTGGAGAAATTTTGAAGAGCGTCCTTAAATGGCAAGGCAGAGATCCACGCTTCTGGAACCCTTCCATGGAGTGGAATAAGGCACGAGAAGACCACCAACATCATTTTGATTTCTCATCCATAATTGATTATTTCTTTGTGAATTGAAATTTCTTTTGAATTTTTTGAACAGTTATTTAGTCCTAATTATTCTGATTAGGGGCTCAATAATATAAACGTTAATTACTTTTTACCTTAAATCAACTTGGATTTAGTATGCAGAATTCTTTTAATAATTTCTATACACATGTTAAACATTGGCGTGCAAATTTTGTAAAAACCTCATTACTTTCATTTAATCTATTTCTATCAGTAAGAAGGAATTTTGTTAATATTTGCATGTTAATATTTCCGAAAATATAGCAGATAGGTTCTTGCAGGTTTTTGCAATCGGCTATCTTTCATGTTAATATATATATATA
>CABFPE010000088.1:1291782-1302183 GCA_900660155.1 Hofstenia miamia
ATATATATATATAAATTTCTGGCTTTAAAATTTATTTTGTCTTTTAGACGATATTTCTAACGACATTAATATTTTATAGATGCATGTATATTACTGTGGCTGCTTCCTAAATCTAAACAATGTTTTAAAAATGAGCAGGTTAATATTTATACTCCTATAATAATGGACTCGATTTTGTTGTGTTCTATACCCTCTTGCATTAGGTGTTACCATACTTTGAATGTGCTTATAATATTAAATGGTTAATTAAGGAGTGTCATATGCTAAAATTGTGAATAAAATCATTTTACCAATGTATGATGATCAATCACATTTATTACTTATTTCGTTCCTAAAATATTAAAAACACAACATATGGTTTGTTTAAAGTTTATTCATTTATTAAATATCTAACACAGCCCATTGAAGTCCTCGTGCATAGCACGAGCAGTTTCCTAGTAGCCGTAAATAATTTTAAATTGGATTTAGTTATGGTTTTCTCCTGGGGAAAAAAGAAGCATGAAGGCATTAGAGCAATTTTATTGGGACCACCTGGAGCTGGCAAAGGTACTCAAGCACCTCTTCTACAAGAACGGTATCATGTTTGCCATTTGTCTACTGGAGACATGCTTCGAGCTGAGGTTGCATCAGGTTCTGATCTTGGCAAACGACTAAAGAGCGACTTAGATGCTGGAAAGCTTGTTTCCGATGATCTAGTTGTAGACTTGGTGGATTCTAACCTCGATAAGGTTTGGAAACTAGTTTCTTATCACAATATCTAGTTTCCATATATTCGATATGTTTAAAAAACTTAGCTACTTTTACACAATTCTTGCATTTTCACTAAATTTCAATTTTCTTATATTTATTTATTGTAAAAATTATTTTGGCACAGTTGCATATAAGACCGGATCAGGTTAGAACAAAACTATCATGAAATGAAAAGGAAGTACTACTAAAATTTACACTTAAACATAAGATGAACCATGTTCCCATTTATTGGATTATATACAAAATATTCACATACAGAACTTTTTGCAATGATTATTCTATACAGCAGGCATACCATATTAACTGTGACTATCCCTACTGTTGCTCTCATCTACGGTTGCCAAATACATGTTGTTGATCTTAAAGTGAATAAAACGTAAATTTTCCCAAAATTTTTCAAATATTCCTTTGAAGAATAGCTGCATTACAATGCGCATTACATTTGACATACAAAAAGATTTGAAAATGACATAAAAATTTGAGCCTATTTA
This sequence comes from Hofstenia miamia, assembly GCA_900660155.1. NCBI lineage: Eukaryota > Metazoa > Xenacoelomorpha > Acoela > Hofsteniidae > Hofstenia > Hofstenia miamia. The sequence goes on from CABFPE010000088.1 coordinate 1,293,024, forward strand.
GCGCAATATGTTTTTCTACGCCATTGCTCAACAAAAAATTTTACAGAAGGAATTATTTGTAATGTGCACAATGTAGCACAAAGTTAAAGAAAACTGTATGTTACAATTAACTTGTCATCTCTTTGGAACTAATGACAACTGGTATGTTCCAACTTACCCCAGTGGTCATGTTTCAACTTGCCACAACTAGATTTTTGTAACATATATTATATTTGATTAAAGTTATTGTCATGCATAAACATTTAAGTATTTTAATGCGTTTGATAATGAAAGAAAAAAATTTTTGATCCTCAACAATCTTAGCTCAAAGATGGGGGAATTGTGTTCTATTCTACTCTAGTACACAAAAAGTAACTTCCCACAGTAAGTCTGGAATGTATGTATTTGTGCAAATACAAAATTGCTTTTCCATGTTGAACTTTGTGAATTTTTCTGATTACAATTTTTTCTTAATTACTGCTAAAATATAAGATCGAAATGTTCAAGATTTACCCCGCAAACACCAAAATATAATTCAGGCCTCCATATTTGTGATTCGATGTCTACCAGGTTTTATTAGAAGCTATGCCTTCTTATTTATTGTATAACATCAATTTACACATTGAACTAAGTGTTTTAGAATGAATAAATTATTGTTGTGAAAAATGAAAACTACAATAATCATGGTTTTAGAAAGGATTTTGGAAATTATAGAAAGAATATCGACAAATGCTTCGTTTCGGAGTATGCCGGATTAGTTATTTGTTCAATTGTTTTTGGATAGAAATCTCTAAAAAAACTTTATCATTAAGATATCGCAATAGAATGAATGCAGGTGATACTTAATAATCGACGTCCGAAATCCCATTGTACATTGTGTATCATTGCGTCCATTTTCTGTAAGAAATAAAATTGTATGTTTTAAAAACTAAAAAACGAATGTAATGAAAGAATCAAGCTTTAGATTCACGCTGTACTATACCATAAATATCATAAATTAAATATAAATGATAATTGAATGATTGCACGTAATATATTTAAGGCTACTCATAACAGGGCATTGTATATATACAGGATACACGAAATATTCAGAGAATGAACAAAATTATCTACATACGCGTTTATACACAAATTATTTGTAAGTTATATACTCAGGGAAATTTCTTTGAAATACCGTTTAATGCTGAATTATCTTACTTTATATTAAAACATGTTAAAAACTTATCAAATTTTTTTGCTCTTTGTGAGCAGTTCAATAGGTCTATGTTCCATTTGTGGAACATTGCCTGGTTTTATATGCTTTTTGATCTCTATTAATATATATTTTACTAATGTAAAATTCACATTAATATGGCATTTATTAAGGCATTTATCAAATATTTAGTGCAATTTACAAATGTTCATGATATACTGGAAAACGCACTTCATGCAGGTTTACACCGCACTTTGCACAAGCCGTTTTAGAATTCATTCTGCATAATTTGCAACGGTTTTGCTTATTAGCAGGCATCAGGTAATGGTCATTATTATCAAATCCTACTGCCTCTGGAACGCTATGTCGCCCTTACATCTTTTCCTCGTAGGCTTGACGAGTGAATTCCAAAAGATCTTCTTTACAACCCAATTCACGCAAATATTCATAAATTACAAACAGTTAAATTGATCAAATACATTGCTATTCGTCACCACCATTTCTTACCACGAATTCCAATGCTATATAGGTTTAGATTTTGGTCTGCTCTGTAAGTAATATTTTACAACTTCTTTTTTTGAATGATCTGTACCAACATATGGGAGAATATTATAGACATACTCAACAGAATTTGCTAGGACCCAAAATTTGTACCCAAAGCGTATGAGTTTTCCACGAATAAATTGTTTTGACGAATGCCTTCCATAGTATCTGCACATTGATTTATCAATGCTAAGATCCAGATCCTTTGAGAATATTCCAATTTGCTGAAAATTGTTCGCTAATTTTCTAATAAGAAGCATAACTCTAGCCATTTCGTGTAATTCATTATCTGTCAGGTGAAAGTGCATTTTTATCTCCTGAACTTGATTTCTTGAAATTGACTTCTTGACAAAATCAACTTCACAATCATCAATTGAGTCCCAATAGAGTGGTTCTCTTGGAAACTTGTGATACTGCAATAATAGTAGCACACACATAAAAGTACGCATGATTATTTTGTTGCCTATGTATATTTCACAGATTATTGCCAAATTATTTCCTCAATATTCATGTCAAAATACTGATTTAAATATTCTACAGGTTTCAAGTTACGATATTCTAGTTAGTTATTTTCAAAATCAACGTTTGGACCAACAGTGACATTTGCTTGTTTTATAGATTAATGAGTTACCTTTTCCCATTTAGGTATTTTTGATGCTGGAGAATTCAATTCCACATCACAATCGGTGTTTGAAATATCATTTCCATATTTTATGTGCACATCTAATTCACCAACAACATCAGTTGCTTCCATTTCTGTCATTATATTGTCATTTATATTTTCGGTATCAGAAACCTTTTCATTGTCCATTTCAGAAAACATCATATCATGCATGTTTTCTAATGTCAAGAAACGTTTATACTTGCTCATCTATTAAAAAAGCCTAAAATAATTCATAAGCAAATGCGAAATAGATTTCACAACAAATTTTTCTATTCTATAAAAAACATTGTTTTAAAACACCTTAACAATTAATAAGAAAAAACTACTTTACATGAAAAGCTTAATATCTTCTTTATGACTGTTTGGACAAATGTCGATTTTGGGAGTTTTTCATGCGAAAGACAGTTTCGGAGCTCCATCTGGGTGTCTGAGTGAGTTTAATAATGCTGAAGCCCCTTTCTATGGATGCAGAACTTGTCACAAGCAACATCAACGTTAGTCGTCAATCAGATTCCACCTGCGACGGCGATGTAGTTCACCGCTCGCTTGATATGTTTAGTTATACATTAATTACAAAATACAATTATAACTACAGCAGCATTCAACATCTAAAATTTTACGCCCCGTTGTCATAATAAAAATCACTTTTAAAAAACATCAATAAAAACAGGTGTTTTAGGCAACGAGAAATTTCAATGTATTTGATTTACAACATGGTAGAAACTAAGTAGCAAGATATGCAATGTAGAAAATGTGTATACAAAACACAAATAAATATGTATGGCATTAGAGTTATTGAAATTCTTACTTAGCATATTTGCATATACAATGATATCATCAGCTTGTATTTTTATGAAATCAATGACTCCCTACAAATAGAAGTTTAAAATTTCTGCTTGAAGTGTATATATATATATATATATATATATATACAGGGTGATAACAATGTCCTGCTACAAACGGTTCCCGAAACCCCACTCAAAGCAAACACAGAATATTGATATGATTTCCAGAATATATTGACACACATATAGCATTCACGAAATAATGTTCAGTTTTCAAAATAGCCACCTTTAGCCTTAATGCAGGCCCTCCATCTCTTGGGAAATGCATCCGCGATTCCATGCAAGCCTTCTTCGCTGATCTCAAGGGAGGCCCTCAAAGACGTAATACTTGGATGAACTTTGCAACAGGCCTTGGCCTCTAAGATGCTTCACACAGAGAGGATTAGGTCATTTGAATAGGGAGGCCATTCTGTCGATGAAATGAACGCAGGAAATCATGTTTTGCACACCTCCTGGACACACTTGGCTCGATGTGTTGGCGCTGAATCTTGTTGGAAAGTCCAAGTGTTGCCATTGAATTGTCTCTGACTTCAGGGTAGCACAACCTTCTCCAAGACCTCTTTTTGGTAGCAAGCAGTATTTATTTTGGCGCCAAGATTGAGGAAAACCAATGGAGTCTTGGCTGTTGCACGAATTCTTGCCCACACCATAATCGAAGCAGGCTGCTGGATTCTACTGACCATACGTTGAACTGAATCAACGGCAGAAGCAGTTGGAGACCGTATGCGGTTGTTTTTTTTTGTTGAATTGGCGCTCTATAGTGAATATCTTCTCATCAGAGAAAAGAATGCTGTGCAGCTTGATCCGTTCAGTCGTGTGGCTTTCGCTTTGCCATTCAAGTGATGACCAGCTTGCAGCTTAAAGGGAATCAAGTGAAGATCCTCTCTCAACATTTTGCGCACACTTTAAAGATTCACTCCAATGGCTTGTACAATTTTCCTGGCTGAACTTCCTCTGGTTTTCGCCTGATGCGATAATGAATTGCCTCCTTCAGTTTGCGGGTTCTCACGGACCTTGGTCTGCCAGATCGAGGGCCGTCAGACGTGGCACCAATCTCTTGGAATCTACTGAGGGTGTTATAGATTATTACCTGAGGTATATCGGTGAATTGATGGATGGCAAGGGATGCAATTCCACGTTGGCAATTGGCGCAAAGCAACAACAGCAGCATGCCGACTTTCCATTCTAAAACTGAACAGTAATAATGCACTTGACACTCAACAGCAATAACTTTAACAATCGCAATTATTAGCAGTAACTAGTCAATTAACGCCCATTACATTGGCAGCAAGCGGGATTGTTGTCGCCTTGTCAAGGACGTCTGAATTATTTACATAATTTAGCGGGACGCACTATCTACTTTGTTTCACTGTATAAAGTTTTAGAGGCTGATCACTATATTTGTGTAACAAATTTTTGAGATTTTAATAAATTCTAATAGAATTTCAATTTGAAATAATAATATATTGAAAGTTTTTTGCTATAATATGTCATAATTTTTAGAAATAACACATAAAAAGGCGCAATTTTTAAGAACAAAACAGATAATCCAGAACATATAGCACAAAAGTAATCAATCAAAAGATTCTGAAGCAAGTTTCCGCTTCTTCCTATCTATACCAGCCAACTTCCTAGGTGCATTTAGATGGCAACTAAGCCTTTTAAGAAGCAATTTATCAGACGACCTGAAATGTGAGAAATATTTCCAAAATAAAAAAAACAATCATATAATTGAAAAGTTTAACTAGTCGATTGCTGCATTGCAATTTAGCACAGCGCAATAATGAAAATGCACATAAAGTAAAGCTAAACAAATCAGCTTGCGGGTACTTAATAAGCTTTCTTCTTTTAACCGCAGTTACAAATTCCGATGCTGCTTCATCAAGTATTGCTTCGGGAATTGTTTCATATGGTAAATTTTCTTTGAAAGTCACATATCCAGCAATGTAATATAAAACTGCCAGCGTCACTGATTTCATCAATATGATTTAGTGTTTCGTCTATTAGGTCAGTTTCTTCAACTTTCAATGGTTCTGGGCAACAGATTTTCTTTGTGTGATTAGAAACCGGTTCATCCAATGATTCATAGATTATCCTTCGACGGAAACATTCGGATTACTGTTCTGCACTAATGTGATAGCATCCACCACTTAATTGCCGATAGATACCAAATTCACTTTCTAAATTATCGGATTGGAAATGACCCAGCAAAATATACTGCAATTTTTTTGGAAATAAGAAGATTCCAGTTAAAGAAACTAGTGATTTTAACGTTGTTATTAAAGAACTAATTGTTTCTGGTTTAAATGAATACAATCTTCCCCAACCACGACCACCTTTCATTGTTTATACATATTTAACCAGTTCCAAAAGATATATTCTGCCGAACACCTGTCAAGATTTGCATTAATGGAATTCAATGTTAAATTTGTCATGCGTTTGAATCATGGTGATAAACATTCTCAGTATCACTCCAACAAGCAGTAACAAAGCGTTCTTCAAATGGTACTTTAATTTTAATATTTCTAGTGCGTTCTGTAAGCCAGTTGTTTCTCTAACACTTAAAAACTTATACTGGATCGTACATAAGATTAAATATTGGTAAATCTTCAAATTGTCCAAGATAAAACGTATCGATAGAGAAATGCTGGAAAAGACATCTATTTGCTGCAAGATTGTCACAACATAAATCAATCAAGTTGCCATTAAAGTTAATAATGCTTTTAATTACGGGGATTGCTGCATCTCTTAATATTTCAAAAAACAATTGATATAGTGGTACCATTCTTACAACAAATGACTTGCATCCAAACAAAGGTTTTATCATAAATGTAAGTAGTGTTCTAGCTGACTTTGATACGTCATCCACTGCTTGACCTATAACATGACAATCACGATAACGATATGAAGAGAGTATATGAATTTCATCAAAAATAAGAATGCAAGACTTTGCATTGTCCCTAAGTTCAGAGAATACAGTTTTAATCACATTTTCATTTTCTGCAATATCATCAATTGTAGACATGCCACCAATAAAACGTTTTAGCGTATCAACACTTGGAAGTGACAATGGACAGCTTAATGTATTGTAAGCGGATCGACTTTTAAAAACATAGATATTGCGAATTTTATTCTATCAAATGAATATCGGCGACCCGGTTTTTCCCTAGAGAGTAATTGCAACTGCTCAGCCAAAGAATTAAAATTTGATTTCTGACTGTCATCAATGTCAAAACGCTGAATTACATGATTTATTTCACTATGCAAGGATAGTCTAGAATGTTTTAGACGATTAATAGTGCAATCAATTGCAGAAAAACAGCTTAGAGTACACTGGAATCCTATTAAATCCCGAATATCCACTGATTCATGACCACGTTTTGCAACAACCTTAAAATTTTCCGTTCTTTTGACAAAGAAATCGATATTTAAGTAATCATCAAGAGAAATTAATATGATAGAATTGTCTCGATGACAAAATGTCATTGTTGGATACTTTGTTTGGATATTCACAACAAACTGCTTATGCGTAGTTGGTAAAGCATCAATTGCTTTAAAAGTTTCAAATTCATCAGGGATTAGAGATCTAGTAGACAATGAGATATTTCTTTGTTCTACATTTCTTTGGAAATTGAGATTAATTGTTTGACGGAAATTTGTACTAGAACATCCAGGGAAAATTGTAGGGGGATCGCGAGGTCTCTTGCAGCGCTTAACTTAAATAAATATGGCATCTTCTCCCCAATGCCGAGAACATACACCTATATGCGAAGTTACCCTTTCAATTTGATCTGGTAAAGCATTCCATCACCGTTGACAATTAATGGGGTTCATAATTTCCTTTGCATTTTGCAAGAACGCACTTGCGAGGCATATTTTAAAATTTAGGCAATGTTATAAGCGTAATCCAGTTTTCAAACGTACAGAAGTGGGTAATTCACTACGCTAGTTTGTTATCATTTAATTTGTCATGCTATAATAATGCAAGAAATGATANAGCGTTTTATGGACCGTTTGCATGCTGCATTAACGTAAATGGTAATGTTGATTAAAAATTTATGCCTTTCTTGGATTTCAATTGTTTTTGTTTGTATGGCGGATAATACAGAGAACTTTCGCGACTACCTATATACCGCGTGAGTCAAAATGTCGTTACTTTTTTAAAACAGCTATTATTGACAAAAGGTTAGCAGAAAAAGAATATACAACATTTATTGTTAACAACAAATGAAAGGGAAATTATCCAGTCTATAACATCTCCGGTGCAAATTGGTGATTGCAGCTATCATTTCCTCACCTGTAATTTTTGAAACTTCGTCAGTGATGTGTGTTATCATCTGACCAATATTTGGTTTGCGTTGATGGTAGGTTCTATCTTTTAAGAGAGGCCACAACCAATAATCCAGTGGAGATAGATCTGGTGGCCACTTAACTGTTAGCCCTCGTCCGATAACCGGAAAACCAAATGTTTTGTTTAAGAGTTCTTTACCTGAACACTGTAATGGGCAGGGGCCCCATCCTGCTGAAAAATTGTTAACCATAGTTTCCGTTTACTACGTAAGAAAGGTAGCAAATGTGTTTCGATTAAATTCGAGTAAGATTGGGCAGTTTCTGTGTATTTGAAGAAGAATGGATGAGTGATAACATGTGATGAAAAACCTATCGAAACCATCATCCAGGGACTATGGAGTGATTTACTGATATTGATATATGGATTATCAGTGCTCCATATGACACAGTTAGGCCGGTTAATTCTACCGTCTAATGAAATCGTAGCCTCGTCACTCCAAACAATACGGTCAATCTCATCCCAGTGGTGTAACATCCAGTTTGCAAACTCCTTACGACTTGCTTTATCTTCATCACTGAGTGCCTGGTGAATGGTAATATGATATGAGTACAAAGAGAATTTCTTCCTCAGAATGCGATTAACACTTGTTTGGCTGATTCCAGTAGTTTCTGCAATTTTCCTTGATTTGAGGAGGATGTTTCTGCTAATGCTCAATAGCCTGAACATGTTCATTTTGCAAAGATTTTCCAGTTCCTTCGAATCGCATTACCAATTTTGTAATAAACTGTTTTGAGAAAGGAGCCTTGTGTAAATTGTTTTGAGTCTGCCATTTGCGTAAGTTTGCAGTCGCAATTTCATCATTTTGATAATATAATTTTATAATTTGAGCCATTTCTCTACATGATAAATCCATAGTTGCAGGTAAACACTTCTAAAACGAAATATGTAAATAATGCAATTCAAATATGCATACATTAATTATAAGTGAACATAAATCAACAAACGTATTTGATTGGCTAGTAATGACAAATTAAACAAGGAACGATATTTTGACGCACTCGGTATATAAGCGCTCTTGTAATACTATGTTCCATGTGTGGAACATTGGCAAGTAATGAGTTAATAAAAAGGTGGTTTTAATACCTACAGATAATAATCTAGCTATTTCTCAAAACGATTAAGTAGTTTACCTAATTGAAAATTTGTATGCGTTCAAAGAGATTTTGGCAACTAAATTGTGAATCTAGTTATTTCTTGCGGCAAATAATACAACGCCCTAATTACAGAAAAATTTAATTAATTTAACTTCAAAAGTCGGCCCATTTTGAAAAAAATCTAAGAGTTTCTTATTTTTGTCTTAATTAATTTTATTGAATATTTTCCAAAAGTATCGTGCTTATAAAACATATCTATATTATATTTTTGCATTGGAAAATGTACATAGTGTCTCTATTTAAATTATAAACCCGTTAATTGGTTGTACGTATTTTTCAAAATATTTACGCAAAAAATGCTTGAAAATCTTAACACATGTCCTACATCATTACCTATTTATTCAAATTATTTCCTTTCAAAAAGTGCAATATTCAAACAAATTAAATAGTATACGTTTAAATATATATATATATATATATATATATATATAC
>CABFPE010000088.1:1308407-1334480 GCA_900660155.1 Hofstenia miamia
CTATATATATATATATATATATATATATATATCAGTGCCGGACATTGATTTGACAATTTTTTATTTCAGCATGTTCAACTTCTTTTTAGCAAAAACCGACCAAATAAATAGTAGTAATTAGGGGTAAAACCCATATTCAAATTCATTTTAGGTAAAAAACTTTTTAGTAAGAACTTAATAGAAAAAATATTCAATTTTTTTAGGATCGTGTAGGACATTGGTTTGACAATTAAAAATATATAACCATTAAAATAAACTCAAACTTCAATAAACATTACTTTTTATTTATAAACTTTTATGTAGAGCAATTTTAAATACCTGGAGCACGTGTTAATTTGCGCTGCATCTCCCAGAAACCTATAAATAATCATCAAAAATGGGTTCCGCTCCAGAACTTTCCCATGACGAAAAAAAAATTAAGCATATTTTGAAGCTGGATTGTCTTAGAAATGCATTGCTTAATCGACAAGCATCAACTATTAGTCGATTTTTTATACGAGAAAAGGGAAAACAACTACCATCTATGCGAGGAAAGAAACCTATTCTCACTACTCGTGAGAAAAGAATCAACATTAAAGAGGCGTCGAACACTGGAAATTGATCTACAAAGATTAAACACGATTTGGATGTTACTGTGAGTGCACGGCATGTCCGTAGAATACTCGGTGAAGCTAAAAATTTAATGTACGTGAAAAGAAATTCGACACTAATATTAACAACAAAGCATAAAAAGAAACGAGTTTAATTTGCCAAGAATAACCTAATACAGAACACTAACTGCGATAATGTGGCTTTTACCGATGAGAAGAAGTTTAATTTAGACGGTTCTGATGGCTGCCACTTCTATTGGCACGATCTACGGAATGAACCTCAGTACTATTCGAAACGTCATAGTGGTGGTGGTGGTTCAGTAATGATATGGGCGGCTGTTAGTGTTCATGGAAAAAGCGAATTAGCTATAGTAGCTGACAGAAAGTCCGATGATTACATTCAACTTCTTTCTGAGTACCTTATGCCATTTAAAGACCTTTATCATCCATCTAATTTTGTTCTTCTACAAAATAATGCATCTTGCCATGCATCTTTTTTGACAAAGTCTTGGCTTAAAGAACAGGGAATTGACGTTTTGGATTGGCCATCACTTAGTCCTGACCCTAATCCAATCGAAAACGTCTGGTCACAGCTAGTACGAGATGTTTATAGTGGTGGAAGACAATTTTCAAGTAAAAAGAAATTGATTGCCCAAATTCGACTTTTCTGGGATAATTTAAGTGAAAAATATGTTACAAAGGTAATAAAAAGCTTGAATAAACGATGCATTGAGCGGAAAAGTAAGATTACAGATTATTAAAAATAGTATTTATTATATTTTGCTCTTAGTTATCAAACTAATGTCCGACACGATCCTGCAAAAATTGAATATTTTTTCTATTACGTTCTTATTAAAAATTTTTTTACCTAAAATAAAGTTGAATATAAGTTTTTACCCCTAATTACTACTATTTATTTCGTCGGTTTTTGCTAAAAAGAAGTAGAACATGCCAAATCAATGCCCGGCACTGTATATTATATATATGTATATATATATATATAAATTTCGGTTTAGGTTTATGGCGACTGAGCCCTTGAATTTGCGAATAAGCTCTACCACTAGCTTTATTATATACCATTCCGGAGTTCTGAATTTGTTTCATTTTTAGCACGATTTTAATATAAATAATAATAAACCTATTCAGATCATTCACCGCAACAGTTTGCTTTATCCTGTTTGCATTCTTGCTTAGCTTTAACTATTATTCCTATGAATTATATGTACATAATTAATGCATTACTGAATATTTGTGCATTTAGTATTATACATATTTTGAAATATTACTAGCATATATAAAGCATAAATCATATTCTTTAATGTTATACAGTGTGATATTTTTTGTCTGCTTAGAGACTTTCGAAAAGAGGCATATCTCTCTGTATAAGGTTGGCACACATAGCGAGATATATCTTTTTTTTCCGAAAAATATTTTTCGATATTGTTATATCTTTTAGTGTATAAAAATAGATTTCAAAAACTTTGGTAAATAATAAATTTCCTAGTTGGTTTGAAACTCACCCTCAAAGAGTGAGATATATCATCTATAAATATACTTTACAATATATAGTATATATAAATGGAACATTTTAGCCAGAATGCTATAAGGGCTTTCTATTGGATGGATTTCCTCGCACGATGGTTCAAGCCCAAAAATTGGATCAGCTTTTGGAACGAAGAAAACAGAAATTAGATGCCGTTATAGAGTTCAAAATTGATGACTCGCTTCTTATTTCCCGTATTTTGGGTCGTCTCATTCATCGACCCAGTGGGAGATCCTATCACACAGAGTTTAACCCTCCAAAAGTATGTATTATTTCAATTACATTTCTAAAGATTTTCTATGAATAACACAATAAGGTAGATAATATTTGATCTACGTATCTTGACTCTCGCATTGCTCTAACCAGGCATTGCAACCGAGATTTGCAGTTAAAACTTGAAGGCGCAAAATATTTATATATTTATGCACTATTCCTTCTTAGAAAATATATATTTTTAAAAATAAAATAACGAATATATGGTAACTCGTATGTTCTAACATGATGCATTGTCTACCTCTTTCGCTGAAAGCTTTTAACAAAAATCTTCATATAAATATTTACAATATATGAAAACGCTTTTCAGGTACAATAATTTCTAAATAAAAAAGGCAGAAAAAGTAAAAAATGTTACACAGCCGTTTACTACAACATTGTTCTAAAAAAGTGACCAAACTGCTCTTCTAAATCATCTTGTTGAAAAAACCATAAGATAACATAATCGTGCCTATAACAATGAATTATTGTGAATAAGTAGTGGCACAAAGGATAAGTAGTGATAAGGAACAACATACCCGTTTCCATGACCGAATTTGCGATTTTGAAAATTCATAAAATAGCTAGTTTGGAGCATTCATCTAAAAGGCCAAATCCTCATCGTTAGCAGAATGCACTGGACAGCGATAGAAATAACGGAAGCGAAGATGTGTTGAAGGTGAGTTACAGTTAACGATTTTCCTAACTTCATTTGTTACTGAATGTGTCTCTAATGCAGCAATAGTTTCTTCGCAGACAACCTTTTGTTTTTGAATTTTTTTGAAATAAGTTTCGAAAGTTTCAATAATTTGTCTTGTTCTGCACAAAAACTGTGATTAAATGCGACAACTTTGCATTTCGAACAACTCTTGGTGAATCCGGTAAAAAGAAATCAATTGTTGGAGTCTTCTTACTTAACATTTACCCACTTGTTCTAATGTATTTTAATACGTGAACTGTATCGTGGGAAAAAAAATTGGTTCATTTGAAGATACTGGATTCTTAGTTATCAGAGTTTCAGCGTTTTTACATTCAAACATTATAAAAGCAACATGATTCAGTTTCAATTTATCAGTAATTATCGAAACAGCATTAACATCTGATTCTTTTAACATTTCTAATTATAGTACGAGCTGCTGTTGGTTTTGAAACACAACAGTTTTGCCACTAATGTTTTACTACCAAAATAACACTTAACATAATCGCAAGGACAGTATTTGCTATTTCACTAGAGTCATTTACTGTGTAACTAAAAATTTCACAACCACAATATGCCAACGAGGCACTGATATACATTTCATCCATCGCTACAATGCAAGCCTTTTCTCGAACTTCACAGTTGAAAAAAAGGTTTTGCAAAAAATTACATCATCTAATTGCTTTGTAGCGTTGTAACTTTTTGCAAATGTCTTATTAAAGGTAGTAGTAACAATTCCCTTAAATGGCGATGTAGTGCACGTGATTTGGCATACCAATTGAATACTAATGTTAAGTCAGTTAACAACTTCATTTCTTGAAGAGTTTAACAAAGCAGTGCATCTACATGTAGATAAAGACACAGCTTTGTTCAATACAGAATGAATGTCGTTTGAAAACTTATATTTGCGAGTAGAATTCACGATTTCCTCCAAATGCGACCAGCAATGAACAAGTCTTTATTTTCATCATATTCCTAGAACTGTTGTATCATCAACATCAGGATTTCGTACAAAGTTTAGACATTTTTTGTTGAAAGCGGTAGAGTAATGCTTGGAATACGGTATAAGAACGGCACATTCACTAAACACACTTGGAGGGTCCACAGTAATTTGATAGCTAACTCTGCATAGAACAATTCGAATGCAAATAATTAGAGCAAACTCCCATATGAGACGTGACAAGTAACTCATCTATACGATTGGGAAGCTGCCGCACACATTCCTTTCTAACTGAATTATTCCGGGAAAATCTATCAATACATACTATCTTTTTGGAATTGTGAGATTTTGTTAAATTGTATCCGGAGCTGCAATATCCGACTGAACAATTTCTCACCATAACGTTAGAAACTATAAACGTATAAATAGATGTTAAACAATGTAGTTAAAAATGTCTTTAAATAAATACAGTAGTAAAAAACATCTTCAGGTTAAAAGCAATGAAAGCTTAATCAAATAGATGGCTGCATATAAACAACAGATATCTAAATTAATATAGTTCAATTTGTATAAAGAGTAGGATATTTAGAATATAATAAATCAAACGCTATTTGGAATCAATTTTATATTATTTGAAACATATTTGCAAAGTGATAATTATTGTAGCAATTAAATATTTACAAAAACAGTATAACGTAAAGCACAAAAACCGCGTGCATTGATTACTTTGCTTGTTGGAAATCGACCAATTTGCTTATCACATTATTGCATTGTGTAAAAAACCTTCTCATAAATAAGTGTTTGCTCATTGGGAGCGCATGTAAACGCGGAACTATTATAATGAATAAGTGAAAACGTGACAATTGTTTAATTATTGTAGGCCTGCGAGTTTTAGACACAAGTCTGCATTACCTGGTTAGAGGTAGCCTGGAAAACAAGGGCGTCGTGACGCATTTTGTAAATTGAAGGGCAGAGTAATGTTTTTGAGAGAAATTGTAGTAATAGGGAATTAAATTTTCGTGCAAATCGATAGTTGCATCAATTAATGCTTTAATATTGATTCACTACATACAACATGTTTTCAATTTGTTACTATCCCAACTAATGTGAATAGTGAAATAGCAAGACTTCCAATTCTTGAGTTGCAAGTTACCATTCAGTATCAGTACCATCGTATACATTAGTACACGTTATTTGCGTTTTCATGGATTTCTATAGAGATTTGAAGCTGAATTCTGTTAATGATTCCAATTTTATAAAATACACAGTATTCTAAATATCAACCAAAATTAAAGTAAATAAGCTTACAAAACTATATGAACAAGTAAAATTATTCTGCGGTTCATTTAAATGTATCTATTCATTTATTTTTTCCCAATGAATACTTAGCATACATAATCCTGACCGTCTGTTTGACGACATAGTTCTTCTTAACTGTTACTCGTCGTATGCAAGTAATGATCTTTCAACTGTACATGTAATTATTGAAAGAGCAAGCAATGTGCAAAGCGTTTCCTAAACAGCCGGAAAAATAGTTTTAAATTCTACTGCAACTTCATCATTGAACTTCAATAAGGAATCATGAGTTTTGTAGAAAGTCTGTCAGGTTTCATCTTCTATAACAAGATTTTCCTAACTTCTAAAATTCTTCATTGTACAATAATTATCTTTTAAATCATTATTCTCCGATTTTACAATATTCCAAGGCAGCAAGTAACATAAAAACCGCGGGGATTGATTTTATTCACCAAAACAGTTGGGAGATTGAATTATTGAATCTAAATAACGAATTAGAATTGATTGGCCGTATAGTTCCGCAATTGAGTTGGCATCATCATTATTATAAATCTTTGTCTGCAGAATTGGCAAGGTCCAGTAATATCTATGTCAAGCATTGTCAATAAAAGCTTTGAAAATTCGTTTTCTTCGGCATTCGATATATGTTGCAGTAAAGTACTTACCAAAATTTCAACGTGTGCAACTGCATTAATTAAATTTAGTTGCTCTAATTGAAAAATTTTCATAAGTTGTAATTTAGCAGAATATAGCGAAATTATTTCTCAGGAAACAATAAAGTTTGTAGACGACATAGCAGATAAAAGTTAGTAAGCTTTTTGATGTGTGTTCGAATTACATGTTATACTATTAGATAAATCCTCTAGTTGCTGGTAAACTTTAACAAAATATTGTTTAAAATTTTGAATCCTTTTATATTATTCAGACCACCTAATCATACGAAATAGTTTCATATTAGGAATAAGGTAACAGCGCTTATTATTATCACGGAAAAACCGAATTGTTTCTTCGATTGTTCCAGTAGCATTTCTAATAAAACCTAAGGAATTCAGATAATTTATTACAAGATTTCAACGATGTGATGCAAAGTGAACAAACATTGCACGTGAAATCATAAGTCAATAGCCAGGAAAAAATTGGCAAGAAACAAAACCAAGTTTTGTTTTCGAGTATTCTTAATGTTTGCTCATATGTTTCGTCATGCGACCTATGACTACGTACGGAACTACAGAACGCCTCAATTTATTTGGGAGGTCTATCTACATATCAAGCAACAGCTAAAGTTTATTGTTGATCGCATGGGCTTTAAACCTTATATTTACCTGAACACTAGGTTTGTAAAGAATACAAATATTTTTAAAAAATCGAAATGTTCCATGTTTAAGGTTAAAGACACGAAGCAAATAGTTTTACAAATGCGTTTTGCAATTATTTCACGCATACGCTAGTATTTCAATCGACATAAAAATAAATTTATTGAGCCGGTGGTCAGCTACCATAATAAGGAAAATTATAATCCGCGTCATAAGTCTTGAGAAGAAACCATATTAATAAACATTTAATGTGTCAACAAAAATGTTGTGTACAATGATGAAAATTTTTTAGTAAATTGACAAAATATTAGATAAAATAACATAAGAGTTTAATAGTCAATAACTTCTCCTCCTGCCTCCAGGTAGACTACGAATCTGTTTGGCAAAAATTTCATCAAGTTTACTTGTATTTCGCGTTTATGCGTACAGCAGCAACTTTTATTTCGTCTTTAAGCTGTTACTTTGTACCTGGAGATTGCTTCTCAACCATGTTTTTGATTAACTTCCAAATATTCTCTATATTTGAGAGATCTGGTGAATTAGCTGACCATTTAAGAATGACGACGTTTTGGTCACGACACCAGTCATGGATAAATTTGAATGTGTGCCCTGTCGCACCGTCCTGTCGGATGATCCAGCTTGTTGGATAGAGAGCATTAGCATACGACAAGAATTCTTGAAGGAACAAGCAGTACTTTCTGCTGTTGATGTTGCCTTCAACAAGGGTCAAATACAAGCCCCTCTCAGATAAAGCGTTCCCCACCATAACAGACACACATTTCTAAGCCAAAATCAACGCATTTTTCTTTGTGTTTGTCTGTCAAGAAAGGCTTGTTTTTCTGCTTGATTTTTTGGAACCTAGCACTTTTCAAATACTTCTGTATTGTTCTTTCTGATAGATTGACACCCCTTTGTTTTCTTTAACCTGTGAGCAATGCCTTCACCTCTTATAGTTGGATGCCTGTTAACAATTTGAGTAATACTTCTCTTGTCATCACTTGCCATTTTTGCTGATCTCCCTGCTCTTTTTCTGTCTTGCACCGATTCACATTTGTTTATCGCCGAAATTGTTCTGTAGACAGTAGCTCGAGAAAAACCAGAAGTTTCTTGCAAAATTTTGCCGTTAATAATGCGGGCGTTATATAGAATTTCAATCTTTTGTTTTTCCTGTTTAAGCACCATTTTTCGTGACAAAATACAATACAACTAACAAGTTTTCAATTATAACGGATATAAATGATATCACTTTGACGGGTAATTTTTACATGCGATAGGCTGTTTATCAACGATTGCTTGACTTTAATTTCCTTTCAACACAAATCTTACACATGCAGTTATATAGGTTTAAAGTTTGTTTCAAGACTTATGTCGCGGAGTATAGTTACATTTTTGCTTCACCAATAAATTTTGATTTTTTTAATTTCACGTTTAATTGAAACTATTACTTCATAAGATCACAACTAAAGCAAATCTTAAAAAGCGTGTCGTACATAAATTCTGAATTCAATTTGCTTGCATAATACAAATGACCTAATTGTGAAACAATTTAAGCATGTTTAGATGCCTGACAATTGGCTATTATCAGCAAATTCATTCAGGGTTATTTCAGCTGTTAACCCTCTCCCTTTGACCCAATTTCCAAATGCACAAAAGTTCAGTTCTCTTAACAATAGTAAATTTGGGTCTCTACGCCTAAATGCATTTATGAGGGCACATTCACACTTTGTCCACCAGGCATGCGCATTATTGTCCACACGTTTCTTGGTAATTTAAATTTATCTATTAAATTTGAAGTGCGCTTGTTTTTAACGAAATTTCAGTTTAGAAATCATAATTAGCACAAAGAGAATAAATCTTTTTTTCAAAATGTACTCTAATAATTTCTGATGTAGTTGTGATGGCGTCAATAAACTTTGCAAGAACATTATAGACATCAACATACATTAAGTGCTTTGTAATTGTCATTTAGGTTAGTGGAAAAGATGATGTAACAGGCGAGCCACTGGTTCATCGTGCTGATGACAATGAAGCATCTCTGAGGACTCGCTTAAGTTCATACCACAAGGAAACATCTATCCTTGCCAACTACTATGCAAAACAAAGTATTCTTGTAGGTATTGATGCGTCAAGAAGTCCTCAAACTGTCTTCAACGACATTGTCAAAGCATTTGAAAAATCAAAATAATCCTTGTTTTGCAAGAAAGATTATCTATATATTTGTAGGCCCATCAGTAATTTAATAGAGGTTTGAAGGTCATCTAGGTTTATTCGACTGCTAAGGTGGCCGTGAATAAATAGTTATGCTTATTATTACGGTTGTCTTGCATTGTGAAAGTTTGGTTTCATGGAGTTATATTTTAGAACTATTTTCTATTTTATGTTCACGAATAATATGCTAATATATGAATATATTCATATTTCAATACAGTATTGATTTCGGTGATTTAACAACTCAGAGTGTTCCGGCAGGGCATGCTAACTCCCACAGCTTTCTTAACAGTCTTTCTTTGTTTCTGTAATTGAAATTATGCGTTTTTGATTTTGGTCATCAGTCTTGTAAAAGTATTGTGCAAATATATTTACAGTAATATAGGTTTGTGTTCGCAGAGACGGGCCAAAAATTTTCGCCCAAGCCCACAAGACTTTAGCTCTGGCACATTCAATTTTTTGCGATTTCGGTGCATTTTGGCCCTATTTTATGATCCTTGCTACTCAGTGGAGGATCTAGTAATTCTTAGTAGGATTTGCATCCTTTGCCACATTTTTGCCAATTACATTTCATGAATTTTACCTGCTCAAAGCTAGTATTGAAATATTGATCCTATTTATAGCATCTGAACTCAGAAAGATTTTCTTATAATTGGGATTATTTTGCATACCAAAACTTAGTCAAGGAAGCCACTACGCTATTATTTCAAAATGAAATGAAACCTTGAAAATTATTTGCTATATTTTGGATTAAGCATTAAATTGCAAAATACAGTTATAAAAAGACAGTGAATGACGTTGCATATCAATAAATCATTCGTTGTTCATATGCAGCAAATTTATCAACTCTTTCAAAAGGGAGTATTTTCATGAATCATTTATGTATGAAGAATGAATAGTAACCGCATGTAACAGGATCAGATTCATGCATTTAGCTATTTAAATATAAAGTTATTCTTTGTACACCTTTGAATTTATCGACTTAGTTTACTTGCTAAAACAGATGTGNGGGGGGGGGGGGGGTTGGGGGTGCTTAAATACCAAGGCTAAGAGCAATAGCAGCTCGTAAAAATGAAATTGATTAATTTCAATGAAAAGCATATGCAGGAGTCTTGATTTTAATTATTTTATTATTTTAATAATCTTTATATCTGTTCTTGTTTTTCTTACTGTTTCAACTAAGTTATATTGACTGTACAATTTGTTGCGAATCAATAGTTGTGGAATATATTCGATTATAACAGACAGGTAATATGTACAATGTGTAATATTATTAGGAAATATTTCTTGAATAAGCATTAAAATATAATGTAACATTTTAGTTTCACTATTAATCTTAGGAAGAACTTTTTTTCCAATATTTAACTCAAGAATTTATATATATATATATATATATATATATATANTGGAGAAAACATCCTTTTATCAGGTAGCGCTTTTAGATTTTGGATAAATATATATATATATATATATATATATATATATATATATATATATTTATCCAAAATCTAAAAGCGCTACCTGATAAAAGGATGTTTTCTCCACATTTACGTAATCAGAAACAGTTGATGTAATTGTTGCTCGCATTTGCTTTAGACTTCTGAAACCTGCACATTAAGCATTTAGAGAATTTATTTTTCCAAAAAAATTTATTAAGAAAAATTGCAAAAAAATCACCAATATTTGTCTCCATATCTCACGATCAGCAAATTCTCTAATAAATTTGGAGACAATTTTTTAGAAAAGGATTCCCTTTTAAATCCTCATCAGACTTTAAAGCTGATGTACTCTAATACAGACATTCATTGTCTGAAAGGAATGGGTGAATAAGAAAATGTCATTATCTAAATTAATACACCCGTTGTAATGACGAATAAAAGCATGGACTGCTATGATGGGACGTCTATTGTTTAGAACTTAGTGTTTGAATAAATTTCATTTATAGCGATATTTATTTATAGAAAATGCATTGGAATATACGAATATGTCTAGGAATCACATCTTATTCAAAAGTGTTACAACTATCAAATTTTCAAGTAAGTTGATATCTAATATATCCCAAATTGTGCTTCTCACAAGTTTTGATTCAACAGTAAAATGATTTAAAGCCGTACGTGTTACACTTGCCTTATCCGCATTGAGTTATTATTATTATTATTATTATTATATTACTCAAAACACTGATCATATAGAAAAGCACATTTGTAGGACTAATAGGGGTAATAAGCTTGTATGTGCTATTCACCAGAATTTGGTCAATTGTCCTTCAATGCATATGCGGGTTAATTAGAACTCCACTTTGAACAATAAGCTTCTAACAAAATTTGTTCGAGAAGTTAAAACGCAATTGAACCTTTATTATTATATATTTGATTTAAAGAATTTGCTTGAGAAATTTGCATTGCTATATCAGTTATAATGTACTAAGATAAAAATTCTTAAATTGTTAACATCGCTGTTAAAATTTGTTTGTTAAAAAATTAATGGTTCCAGCATCGCCTTGTGCTCTTCCAGTACTTTTATTTCATAAAAAACTTTTTCTCCATACGAAGATAATAATTTAATCAATTGTCTGAGAAAACAAAATGGCATCAAAGAAAATTGCGGAAATGAAATGGTTGTAAAGGATTAGTTTGTACATGCTGGCGCAGTCCTTGTTTCGGTGTAAAAGTCTGCCATGCTTTCAGGCCTGCTAATCACTAGAATTTAGATGCATGTCCGATTGTTTTTGTTTAAAATGTACGTTTGCAGTTGTTACATAGCTGTCAGAAATTTTGAATAAGCAAAAATGGAAACTTCAAAAAAGTTTAAACTTACTTGAGTTGTTACATTGCAAAAACGGTTAATGCCAGAGCATAATGAAAAATCTATCAGGCAGCATTTTAAGGAATTTTGCAGCATATACATAGGAATTAGAACTCTCTATAAGGGGAAAATTATACCAAAACGAGACACCTATTTCTGTATTAATAATGAGATATGAGACAACTTAATAGTGTATTTTGACTTAATGAATTTCAGATTTCCAAGAATTCAAAAAACATTAATGCACTGAGGTCATATTTGAATGGACTTTCAGCAATGTGACCGACAATATGATATCAAAAAACGAAATAGTCACATCTGAAACGCAAGTGAAGTGTTTGAAATCAGAGCTTGTAAAAATAACAATATGCTTGTTTGAGCACGTTTTTATCCCATGAACGTGAACTCATGGGTTTTTGAACCTTTTATGTTACGTCTTTAGGACTTGAACAACTTCTTTTCGATATATTTGTATTTTCAATGTACACCAGTAACAACATGCTGCTTGGAATCACCGGCATGGGCGCTAGAAAAAAATATTTCCTAACATTAATACATAAGAGCAGCAACTAATAACTGTTAGGTTTTGAATAGATAAACCACCTAATTTTCTTTGAGGCAAATACTGAAGATTTGCGGCTACCTTTACAATGTAATTGAACGAAGCGGCATTCCTCTATCATGTGTTGCTTACAGATTTTGAATACCTACATTAGGTTGTGAGCATTTTGAATTTTTTCAAGAAACCATCAATTCCTTAAAATTTCCTATTCGTAGTTTAAGGCTAAGATAATCTAGACATAAATTTATAAAATCAAGTTTCCTATTAAAGCATTGACATTAGAAGAAGAAAAAATTGGTTTGTGTGCAATTTCATAACAAAATTTTGAACACTTTATTATTAATAGTGCTATTTACAACTGGAATACGCTTCCAAAATGTGTAAAAGTTAGTGGCAATCTTAATAGTATAAAAACCTATTAAGACCACATTCGTAATAAAAAATATATCACGGTAAATCTTAGTAGCTGAAACACTCCATGGCGTGAGTTCAATTACAAAAATTGTTTTTTTTAAAAAGAACGAAAATCAATACATATAAAATTAACATTATAATGATTATTTTTTGGGTGATCGATACTGAAAAATTTGTACAATGGTTGAGATGGTGAGGATAACACTATTTAATGAGTTTGTGTTCCAGATGTCACAGATTAGAGAGGAATTGCTTGAACTCTAACCACCATATCTTGATAATAGAAGCGTAGCATTCCCCACTGTAAAACTACTGACAATTGCTGGAAAAAATATGTAGAAATCGTATTTAGATCGCAAAAAGCACTTCTGGCAGAAGACATCTTGGAAAATACTTTGATAGCAATTGGTGACCATCCTCTTAGAGCTTCCACTGATATTGGTATAAATGATATACCAGCAGCTGAACATGATTCTGCGTATTTATTAAGCTTTCGATTGTCTGAAACTTCCAGAGCATGACCAGCATTAGTACCCGCAAGAGAAACAAAGGCTGCAGTGAACTAATTAGTCGTCTAGAGCGGTTGGTCGGCCAGAAAACCAGCATGGCAAAAAGATGTACCCAGGACAAGCACGAGATTCAGTGAGATTAGACTTTTCAAGCAGTCGATCATGACGCGCAATTCTTTCACCATCAACCGCGTATGACATAGCTTGATCACCGAATAAATCCAAAGGCTTAAAGTATTTTGGACAAATTGTCCTCATCAATTAAGGGGATTTCAAGCCGATAACAAAGCAAAATTCGAAATTCTGCAGTAGCGAAGGAAAGACCAAGTGGTTTCAAGGGAATGGCAGCCAACCAATCCCCACTTCCTGGTATGGAACAAGAGAGAAGTCTTGCTTTATCGCGAGGAGTCAAACTGGAGGATAAACAAGTATTCTGGCCAACTTGCTCTAAAAGTGAACAAATAGACTTCTGTGCTTTTGAGGCCATGTGTAAAGGCATTTCAGACAACGCTAGTCCTTTGCTAGAAAGTTCCTGCAAACACTGATGTGTCACAGAGTAAATATAAACATCAATTGGAACAATCTGTTTACATAGTTCTTTATTGTCCACATGTGACCCCAAAAACGCTACAGAAGCAATTGTTAACGCTAGTGGTAATCCAAGACCTCCTTTAGAAATTGGCAAAGATGCATGTAGTCTTTGTGACACAGAAACAGCTGAACCTGCTATACTTTCTAGAGACTGATGAACTGCTGAATCAAATTCTTCAAGTTCTGCTGTAACAGTTGCGGGACTAAAAGTTCTTAAACAAAACGATACCTTAGTTAGTGAAGCACAGCTCCTCAACAGATGCAATTCTAACTGTGGATCATCAAGTAATTTTATGTCATTGATAATTTCAATGGACTTAGAAACACGTTTCAAAAGGAACTCTTGGACAAATTTTGGAGACTTGGAGATGGAGCTCCAAGATTGATAAGACCCTCTTTTCGTCTGTTGATTGTTTTGGGCAAAGTACCGTAATCGCAATTAGGATTAGGTGACCAAACTTCGCATTTAGTTAAACTAATTTCCAAGCCTACTTTTTTCATAACTTACACCACAAACTCAAATACTTCAAACAAAGATGAAACGTCCCCACCCAGAGAACCATAATCTAAATACCATGCGTTTCATGCTAATTCAGGAAATTTATCTTTGATAGCAGAAACGATCNCAGCCAACCAATCCCCACTTCCTGGTATGGAACAAGAGAGAAGTCTTGCTTTATCGCGAGGAGTCAAACTGGAGGATAAACAAGTATTCTGGCCAACTTGCTCTAAAAGTGAACAAATAGACTTCTGTGCTTTTGAGGCCATGTGTAAAGGCATTTCAGACAACGCTAGTCCTTTGCTAGAAAGTTCCTGCAAACACTGATGTGTCACAGAGTAAATATAAACATCAATTGGAACAATCTGTTTACATAGTTCTTTATTGTCCACATGTGACCCCAAAAACGCTACAGAAGCAATTGTTAACGCTAGTGGTAATCCAAGACCTCCTTTAGAAATTGGCAAAGATGAATGTAGTTTTTGTGACACAGAAACAGCTGAACCTGCTATACTTTCTAGAGACTGATGAACTGCTGAATCAAATTCTTCAAGTTCTGCTGTAACAGTTGCGGGACTAAAAGTTCTTAAACAAAACGATACCTTAGTGAAGCACAGCTCCTCAACAGATGCAATTCTAACTGTGGATCATCAAGTAATTTTATGTCATTGATAATTTCAATGGACTTAGAAACACGTTTCAAAAGGAACTCTTGGACAAATTTTGGAGACTTGGAGATGGAGCTCCAAGATTGATAAGACCCTCTTTTCGTCTGTTGATTGTTTTGGGCAAAGTACCGTAATCGCAATTAGGATTAGGTGACCAAACTTCGCATTTAGTTAAACTAATTTCCAAGCCTACTTTTTTCATAACTTACACCACAAACTCAAATACTTCAAACAAAGATGAAACGTCCCCACCCAGAGAACCATAATCTAAATACCATGCGTTTCATGCTAATTCAGGAAATTTATCTTTGATAGCAGAAACGATCGGGTGAATAGCTAAAGCAAACAAAAGAGGAGCCAAGAGATCACCTTGTTGAACTCCTCAAGCTGAAAGCAACGATTTAGATCCAAATTTCAACCGAGAAGGCTGGGAGTAGCAAAAGTAGACCCAAGGATATAACAAAAATGAAAATGATTGTGCGTATGTTTTAAGTCGTTACACCAATTCGATGTTTTTTCCACAAATTTAATTTAATTTCATTAGAATGATTAACAAATTAACACTCTGTGATAATATAATTCCAAGTTTTAAGCTGCTTGTTAGGAGATGAAAAACTGAGTTTTTGTTAAGCTTACAAATTAATACTAGTTAAAACTGGACCATACTTGGTGTGTCTGAAAATTCTTGAAAATACCCAGCTATGTAAACAATGCGCGACTCTTATAAAGATCAGGCACAACAATGAATAGTCACCAACACTGACATCAATTTATTTTGCTGATTGGAGGCGATATGATTTTATGTTAATAAAAACCTAATACAAAGCGTATGAAAATAACGTAAACATACAATTCATATTAAAAGTTGTGGTTTATAATATATTTTTCTTCATATTTCAGTGATGTTAATAAATGAATCTACCAAATCAGCGATCTTAACTGAGGAAAGCTTGTCTAAATGTGTGTGACAGGCTGCAATACAATTAAACCTCATTTGGGTTGTGATTGATCTTAGCCTAGTTTTGAGACCCCTTGCGCTTGAAAAAGACCGCTCAGTTTCACATGTTGACACTGGCATTACAAGCATCAACTCTAGCAGTTTAAACACTTCTGAAAAAGTGTGCAAACTTCTCGAATAATATCATATAAATTTTGAACTTGTTTCTGATTCAGAAACAGTGGCAATTGGGAGACATTGAGACCATTTTGTTGTGCTAAATAAGCATTAGTGACGTCACCACTTAGAAGCATTCTTCAAAAATTGTATAGTTTTGGAAGATCTTGGTTTTGCTTAATGTTAATTGTTCACGAAGTGAATTGTTGAGAGAGACAATAAAAAATTCAAAAAACAACCTGCGAAAGTGAAATTTATTTGTTATTGATGAAACCGGGCTTGAACAAAGTGCAGGAAGTTTTCGCTTCCATGGTAACTGCAATTTTTCTAGATTATAATTATCATATTTTTCTATTACTTTGTAGTATTTTAGAAAAAATCAACTGAGTGACCGCGTATTAACTTTTGACAAACTATTTTTACTGCTAAAATCTCATCAGATATGTTTGAAGACTGAAGCCATAATTATTCACTGAGTTTGATTACCAGAGAATTATCATGGAAATTGCGATTTGGCACTGATTGTCATTATCTTAATATACAAGTTATTTTGTTAAATTCAATTTTGCATGTAAAGGCAGTAAATCTAAGACATTCAATAATTAAATTTGTAGTCACAATTTGGTTACATCAAGAGTTAATTCACTTTTTGAATATGTATACAATCTCTTGCTAAAATTTGATTTTAAGCAATAGATCATATATTATCCTTTACTAATAGTAGAAGATTTTATATGGAAAATCTTTGATGTATGTTGTGCTGTATACAGCGCATTTTTTTAGTTTTTCAAATATATTCTAAAGCATTTGGGAGTGAGAGTCAGTACTCTCAAAAGCGGGAAAACTTAACTCACTGCTCTTGGTTACATGCCTGAATCGCAATATGCATTTCATTTTTATTCTTAAATAAGTTGATAAAACATTTTTTTGGTGAATGAAACATAATTATTCGAAAATTTCCCAATTTAAGGGATAAAGCACTGCCATCCCCCAGGATCGATGCCCATGCTCACCAAAGTAGCTCTGTGATATGCTGTTGTTCAATTATTCACATATGTAGATGATGTATTAGTTTTCAATGTGGCAAATTTCATTGCAATGATTTTATAGAGTTAATAGGTGTGAAGCCTGTGCAAATCTGTTGTCCTCTAAAGAAGCTTGACGCCATAGCAAGCAACCATGAACCGATGGTGTAAAAACTACTCTGATGATTCAAATACTTCATTCCTGCATGTTGAAGTGCAATTCCATTGAAAAGTGTATATAGTGGCAATGTTAAACGAGTGCAGCGCAACATTGAAGATGAGCCAATCAATCTGTATAATAAAAGGAAGTCATTTCTTCCAAGTTTATTTCTATGTAATGCACAATATCTTCTTAATAAAACTGACGAGTTTGTCATATTATTGGATCAGTAGTTTCCAAATATTATATTTCTTTTACAAACTCACCTTAATCATTCATTTCCAGGCAGTGCCTTGGAGCTCCCATGCTATACGTTAATCGACACTACAGAACTGAGAAAGAAAGGGGCGGATTTTATTCTCAAAACGAGAAAAACATGATGTGGAACATATGAAGTGCACAATGCAATGGTCGTTATGTGGAGTAATTCTGCTTACAAAGAAGACTGAAAAAACTGGCAGCCTGGGTAATTACGACTCAATTTTTAATCAAATCTATATCAATTTTTTGGTTTGAAATAATCAAAACCTAATCTTGAGGATATGGATGATCTTTCAAAAGGCAGTGCTATTATAACCGAATTCTCGTCAATTTCAAAATATGCCGAAGAGCTAACTTAAGTTATTTCACAATACCTAAATCCAGCATTGATCATCTTATTGAAATCAAATCTCTACACAAAATGTTTTTCTTATACTCATGTATCTCAACAAGCGGAAGTTTTCTGGTCCAGACATTTGTGGCAATATCCCGCCTTGGATTTTGAGGGAATACAGTTATGAGTTGGCCTTATCTACACGACATTTCATAAGTGAATATTTCACAACATGTGACGCATCAGCGTTCACCTCAGAAATTTGCAGCCGACTCATACCAAATATGAAGGTGATATGAGTGCTTGTGAAATGTGTAATTGCAAAGAGCTATCGAAAGTTAATCTAATAGTACAGAACAATCTGCAACGAAGCTCACTATATACACATTAGAAAATTTTCTTATTACTTCAGAAGTTGTCCTTTGAAGAAAGTATAAAGTGTGTTTATAAAAACAAACTATTCGCGACAATTATTCAAAGTAATCTAAATTAGAGTGAAAATACAAATTATATTGTAGCAAAAGGAAATAAGGCAATACATTATCTCTGTATGTTGGAAATAAGTTAAATTCCAGTCAAGGACATCTCTTCCATTTACATATCAATAATAAGAACAGTTCTTAAATACTGCTGTCAAGGTGGGCACTATATGGTACCACGGAGAGAAAAACCTAATACAACTTAACACTTCAAGAAAATGACATCACTTATTACACTTGGCACCTTTGTAGCCTCTGTTATTTGATACAACAAAAAATTGAAGTTTGCACAATCTTATGTGCATATTTTTTATATCTATTTTCGTATTTATATGCAGTATATTTGCATAATATTGTTTGCATAATAATGTGTGTATGTACATTATTTTTTTAGTATTTTGATATTTTCTCTTTTAATTAGTGGCAGGCAAAAAGGACGTTCACTATGCGTCAATCTGTGCAATCGTAGGAGAGTGTTCTTGTCGCACTTTGTTGCACGAGTTTGAGACCCTTGAAAAGATAAATTTGCACAAGAACTAGAGTTCTTACGAATCTTTGTGAAAGCTTTAGTTAATGTAAAATAACTTTCATTAGTTTGTATTTCTTTTGCATTGTATGAAGTAGTCTCACAAAATTTTCAGACACGCCAATCGTTTCAAAATGATGTTAAAATAGTGAATGTTTGAAAAAATTTTCAGAACAATAAAAGAATTTTTTCTGAAGCAAAGATTCATTTCAGCGGGATGGTGTGAGATATTTAGAATTTGCAGTTAATGAACTTGAGATATCAAATCAGTTTGAGATTCAATGCTCCAATTAAATTTCAAAAATTATGAAGGACTTCCTAGATTTTGAAAATGATAGTACAACTGAAATAATGTCTTAATACAAATACTGATGATGATGATGATGATGATGATGATGATGATGATGATGATGATGATGATGATGATGATGATGATAATGGTGATGTTAATGATAATGATGATGATGTTGATGATGATATTAATAATAATAAATAGCTTTATTTCCTGTACACAATACAAACATAATAGTACAAAAGTATATAATGGAAAAAGTCAATAATTGTAACTGGAATTGTATCAACATCACTCACATTTTTATATTACAAAAAATCTTGTAACTCTCCTGTACACATAAATTTGCATGCATTAGGAACAAATGAGTTTTTGAAAATATGGCATTCCTTACTTCTATCTGTTGTTTACTATGAAAACTGTTAATGTCTTTATAAGACGTTTAGAAAACGTACCTTAAGACTACTTACAATGTATTATACCATTATAAGATGGATATAAAACATTTTATTGTTTATTGGGAACCACTCCTATAAGTAGGANCTCTGGCTAGAATGGGCCGATTTTCAATTTTCTTTTTACTAGCGACCTTAGATTTGTAAATTCTAAAAGAATATAAAGTCAGAATTGAAAAAAGGCCTTTGGAAAGCCTGAAATAGGCATCCAGTGTTCTACACTATAACTGTCTTAATTGATTCCATTTTTGTTTAAATTTATTTGCAATGGCTATCGCAGCTTTGAGGTCTAAACCAATGACAACACCTTCGGAAGACCTCAATCTACAATAACAAATTTAAAGTTTTCAAACTTTCTCAAAACTTTTGGCAAATTGGCGCAAAAACTTTTAAATAACTAAATTCACTATATCTCTATCAGTATTTAACCTTTTGAAGTGCTTTTAAATTATTCCANTATCTGTTGTTTACTATGAAAACTGTTAATGTCTTTATAAGACGTTTAGAAAACGTACCTTAAGACTACTTACAATGTATTATACCATTATAAGATGGATATAAAACATTTTATTGTTTATTGGGAACCACTCCTATAAGTAGGAAAAGTAACTGTTTGATAAAGCTTATAACTTAATAGTAGAAATTCTAGTTTAATTATAATTTATAAAGCTAAAGTCACCAAGAATGCATATTTATCTTCTATAATTGCATTGTTCAAGGATCTTATAAGAGCATGATGAAATGCTTAGTGAGACGAAATACATGAACAAACTTCTTTGCATGGTGGGTGATCATAGCTTGGGTGCTGAGGAATATAAATAGAGACAATAAAAATAAAAACATGATAAAGAAGTTTGTCCCTGCAAAATTTAAAATATTATTGACTATAAATTGAATCAAATTTATTATCTTTAATGAAGATATTGCAAACACCATATTGAGATGACGATGACTTCATTGCTCCTGATGCAATAAAAGATTAAGAATCAAAAAATATTGAACAATTGAAGGGATTATCAAGCATATTTTGCTAAGCAAAAATGGTACTCAGAATTAAGAATCTTATGCATGTCCTTTTATCATCAATGTACATAAAAAACACCCAACTACCTCATGCCTGAAACCATCAAATCAACATCATATTAATACATATTTGTATAAGTTAACAGAGTATTATATAAACACAAATATACAAAAGACAAATAATATAGCATTGGAAAATGATCTGTCTCCTAAACAGAAGTACATATAAAGGACTAAACAGTAAAGAAGAACACACATCAGGGTATGACTGATATGGACGCCAACTAGCACAAAATGAAAAAAAAACTAAACAAGGAGGCTAAGCAAACTAAAAACAAACAACTAAGCTAAAGTAGTCACCCTAATAATGATGCTTGGTTTTTGGGAAAGACAATGCTTTTTATGATGGAGTCTATAGTTGCTTGGAAATTTGATGAACTAAAGAATTTCGACAGTTTTTAAAAGTCTGCAGGTTTTTGAAGCAGTCTGGCTGCATAGTGAAATATTAAGTATTTTCAAGTCAGATTTCTGTTATACAAATTATAATTGAAGCATGAAAACAAATTTTTGGTTAAATAATTTAATTCTTATATTTAATGAAATCAAGCTTTGTACATTTGTGTATAGGAACACTGGGCAGTATTTTTAACATCATATTTTTCAATTTCATATTTTTAGCTTCATATTACTTATCTTGTATTCCAATAGCATCATTTCCAATAAGTTCATACTCCAAAGGCATCATTTTGTATTCCAATAATTCCATATTGCACTAGTGTCATATTCCAAGAAGCATTGTTTCCAATAATTTCCTATCCAATATTTGTATATTTTTTTTAGTTTCATATCAAATCTAAGATTTAAGAAAGTTGTTGCCTTGATATAATTCCAATTATAATTTATATTAGGACACTTTTTCATGAAAACTCAATCCACTGGATCTGGAGTTTGCTTTTACAATTTACTTTAGATCTATCTTAGTGCTTATCTTTGAATAACCTTTTATGGTTTTCATTGATGTATGCTTGGCATTAAATGCATTCAACATTAAAAGGTAAAGGTTAGCTGCTTTATTATTCCAGATAGTAACAAGACTGTCAAAATCCAGAAAACATTAATTTTTAGTTAACTTCTGAAATCAATATTGATGGTTTTCAACAGTTTGTAGGGTCAAAATATATTTTGTAACTATTTTTCTGTACAGAGGTGGAACCAGTTATGAGGGATGCACCTATTGTAAAATTCTTGAACCTAAAAAATTCTGAGTGTGAAGAAATTTATTCAATTTAGATGATTTTACTCAATGTATTTCTTTGAATTTTTAATTTACAGGGATTGTGCTCCATCAGAATCAACCATTGATTTAAAAATGAACTAGCAAATTACAAAAAATCAGTTATGAACTTTGGTTTGAATGTAATAAAATATGTTTGTAAAACAAGATTGGAATATTTTCAAAATATGTATTTAATAGGTTTCTGTAAGTTTACAATTTAAAGAGCTTTGTTTCAGTATGCATTGAAGACTCTACTTCAAGCAGAACTCTTTAGTTGAGTAGTATAAAATGAAATATTGCAATTTAAACTTTGAATAAAACGTCATCATTGTTTATGAGGTATCAACAAAATATGACACTATGGGAGTATGAAATTATTGGAAATGATGCTATTGGAATAGGAAACTACTGGCCTATGACGTTATTGGAATACAACATTATTAGAAACAATGCTACTGGAATATGATATTGGAATACTAAGTTACATGAATACAAAATTAATGGAATACAATATTGTTGGAATACATAATTATTGGAATACAATTTTCCATTATACAAAATGAAAAATTCAACCTTAAAATACTACCACAGAACATCATGCTGTGTGACAAATTATTAGCCTTTAGTCAATTAGTAACTTCAATTTACTATTTTGAAAGAGTTGAAAATTACAAATTTTGAGTTCACTCCTATGCATTCCTGAGTTAATTAATTCAGAGTGCTTAGAAAGCATTTTCTTTTTAAATTCACACTCCAGTGGAGAGAATTAACTTAAGTAGCTTTTTATTCCATTTATCCTTGTAGATTCTCTGTACTTACAGTCTGTAAATATTATTTACAATATATATACAAATAGTGTACATAATATACAAACATATATATAAAACTGATATATACAGATATGTACAAATAAAAAAAACAAATTTAAAACCATGATTAAAATAAACAACAACAAAAAATAATCAGTTAAAAGTATGAAACAAAAATGACATATTCTAATAAATTCACCATATATTCAGTTTGTTCGAATATCCGAATTTGAATTGGTTGGCAAGCAAGTTTTGTTTTAATAATTTTTTAAATATTTTTAATTTAGATGCGTTACGTATATTAGAATCTAGTTTGTTCCAGAGTCTACTGGTGTTGGTTGTAAACGAATCTTTCCAATATTTATTTAATTTGATAGTTATTAATGCATTTATTTGCTCTTTTGTTATAGCTGAGATATTTGTCACCATTACGATTTCCTTTCACACACTTTTACATTTGAATCAGACTGGAGTGTACTGAGAAGAACATGGGTGAAAGTATTGATTCTTTGTTTATGTAGTCACCAACTTCATGTTTGCTAACATTAAACCAGTAAACCTTCTATTTAGTCATCTCTTTTGTGCAATACTTAAAGGTGGGTTTACAGCTTATCAATGAATCATAATACCTCTAAATTGAGAAGAATGCATTGTTGTTATGTTGTTTACAGCGTCTCAATTGAAATTGTTTATCACACTTTTATTTGTTATTGATACAGCATTTACAGCTGACTAATCCCAATTGAATTTTATAATTCAAAACATTTGGGATTAGAGACATCCCACAGAAACGTTTATTCTTTTACTTTTTCAAGCAATTGGGTCATGATCCTTTCCTGTTGCATGCCTAGTTTCGAATGAATATAATTGATTCAATGTTTACACTAGCGTAATGACTAATTATGAAAGGAATGAAAGACGAAATATCAAAAGTGGTTTGATCACGTCTTTCATCTCAATTGTGGAAATATGATCGTCTTTCAAGTGTTTACAGCAGTATTAGCGCAATTGATAAGCTCGATTACGCATTCTTTTGATTTCATTAGTTTTATTAATTGATCGTCTTTCACAGCTGTTTACAGCTGAATTTGTGCTAATTGAGCACTCGATTGCGAAATATTATATTTCATTGATAAGCTGTAAAGACACCTTAAGCTATTCAATAGTATGCATACATATCTGTAGTGTGACATAATCCATCAAACTATCATGAGTGGTCAAGATGAGAGAAAAGGATGAAGGAAACAAAGACTAAAATTATTAATATTGATTATAATGATTAAAATGTAAAACATGATAGGATTGATTATTTTCACTTTGTAAATGTTTTGTGCAATTATATTTAAAATTATGCTCAACAGTATTTTGACAAAACGAAAGATGGTCAAACAGCATAGTCAAATTAACGCTGACATTGTGTAATCATAGCAGAAATATTAAGCGAGGGAAAAACTGTAAACAAGAACGATTAACAGGTACTAGTCGAGTATTTAGTTGTTTATTACCAAGTGCTATAAATATACTGAACATGATGTAATTAATGATGAGCAAATCTACTTTGGATTTATTTTCTCTTGTCAGGTTATTTTATATATTCTGATGGAAAGCTAAACGTCTATGAGCTAGGGTAATTGTATGGTGGTTCCCACATCTGGTTAAAGGTATGCTGGAGCAGCCTCCTAATAGCTATTCCAC
Source organism: Hofstenia miamia (assembly GCA_900660155.1). Lineage (NCBI taxonomy): Eukaryota > Metazoa > Xenacoelomorpha > Acoela > Hofsteniidae > Hofstenia > Hofstenia miamia. The sequence goes on from CABFPE010000088.1 coordinate 1,332,744, forward strand.
AGCGGGGAGGGCGACAGCTGTAGTTACCTGGTGTGCTCTTAGGTTACGATTAGGTATAGGAGTTTTTTACAGTTATAGCTTTCCTAATTGTCCTTGCTTGTCTGATGTTATTATTGCAGCCAGTAGGCTTTACAGGTCAACTCTCTCATTGATGAACTTAAGTTATTTATTACATTCATTATGCTCCATGGTGATTGATGATTCAGCATTGGTTATATTTAAACGGTTATTTAGATGGTATCTTTATATTCTATTACATATAGTTTATTTGATAGTCACAACAAGTTGCTCATTGTTTCGTATGGTAGACTCTTGGCCGACTTTTAGTCATCAGTTTCTGCAGACGGCATTGATTGTTTACATGTATCGAGGGCTATTAATTATTTCTATATATGTAGGGTTATTACATGTAGGGCCTCATAACAAGCTATTACAGCAGCACGGTTGCATCACTTCATTTATTGCATCAACTCATAATAACAAAAACAATCAATGCACTAAATTCTTAAGTAGTTGCAAATCCCATCACACTAAGTTCGCTATTCACATAACCATTCCTTTGCTGTTCTCTATTTCACTGAAGCGGTTCCATTGGTAAGATGCAGCTGGCGGAGGTGTTCCTGGATGTGCATGTCTACCTTCGAGTGTTGATCCTGTCTTCCATTATCTCTGCTTTATCTAAATAGATTGGAGTGAATTAAGTAGCTACAAGGCTCTTGTGTATTAAATTAGTTTAATAAATTGCACACTGATTATAAAGGAGAGAAATCGGAAAAGTGTCAACTCCGCTTAATGTTTAATCTAAGAAAAGTAATAGTTTTCTCTAAATTACACACTCACAGTGGATTGGCATGATTCTACAATAGAATGTTGTATTGTGTTGTAAAATGCTCAACATGTGAAGAGCACACACTCTGAGATCGTGTGCCTTGTTGTCTGAGGATAGTTTCATCCTTGAACATTACTGAAGTCCATTTATCCAAAGTCCAATGTTGTACGTTCTTGCAAATACAAACCCATCATGAACATCTTGGTTGAAACACGTTGTTTTTTGGCTGCCTTGTATGATTTGGGCCTTTTTTTACTATAATGCAGTGATGAATTGTGTGTGCAATAGGAAATTTAGTAATAGCTATTATGCGCATCTCCAGAAGAAGGATTTATCTTACATGCTCTCAAAAGTTCTTGGTCTTTAACTCGGCTTGTTAAATGTGGTCTTCACCTGCGTTATGATTAGGCAAGAATACTGCTCATTTGATGAAGTGGGTTGGCCACTGCTGTATGGCTCATTATGAATAGATTTGGAATTGCACAATTTGTCCCTTCAAAGTATATATATATATATGGTATTCAGGTAAATCTGGACATCTTTCAATTGTAGCTACTGAATAACATTTATAATCTTCCACAACACTACTGCATGTGTGTCATCAAATATTGCAATTTTCTCTATTAATATTACATTACCTATCATGCATGCACTTGCTAATTAAGGTAATTTGAGATTCCTTGCATGAAATTTACCTAATTTCAAACAGGTCTTAAGTTTTGGAGAGAATCTCGAGTGCTTTGGAAGATTGATATACTTGTATAACAGCACCTAATTTTTCAGCATCCCAAGAGTGATTCACAGCAAGCATTCAGCATCTGTAATGGTTATTGTTGTCGCCAGTCGCAATTGTGAGTGCATACCTCAATATTTCTTCAAAAAAGTAATCCTATTTATATATATATATA
>CABFPE010000088.1:1345483-1365419 GCA_900660155.1 Hofstenia miamia
TTTGTATTGTGACTTGCGCTTTTCTTTTACAGGTGCAGGAGGAGGATGAATCATCTCTTGTGTTAACGGGTTATAACCATGCGAGGGTGGAGGAGATGTACATAGATCATCAAACAGGCTACTCAGCGAACCGGATGTTAGCGTTTCAATAGACATTGCCAAAAGTGAGAGACGAAATTGTGTAGAAGAAGAATAATGATTTTATCCGAAGAAATGAAGTGAATATATAGATTGACCAGCCAATGGAAATACATTTGAATTTATGAAAATTAATTATTGGTTTAAAAAGTCGTGATATGATAAATGTGTTACAATGAATTTTGACAAGTGCGATTTTGAAAAGTTTCCCGGATTATACTCTAAGCTTCTCGAAATTATGGAAAATTAGTTTGTAATACTATGTGTACCAAGAAGGAGTTGTTATAATACGGTATATATTAACATGGCGTAATGCAAACAAATGTGATATTAACAAAAATTACTCATACCAAAAAGTGACCGTGATATTATCAAAGTGAAATTACTCATACCAAAAATGGCCTTAATATGTAAATCAATTAAAAGCATTACTAATTGAAAATCCAGACATACTTAAAAATATCTGACGTCACTAAAAACCCATTAGTGGAGATGTAAATCAAGTAGGTGACTCACTAATTAACATTTGCAAACACCCCTCGATATCGCAGAGGTCAAAATGTCATTTTGTGGGATCTCCCCTCGTCTTCCATTACTACTTATGTAGTATGTGCACGATAGTGAACTCTTTAAAGAACCCGTCGTTTTTGAGACATAAGAAAATGTTAACTACAGAAAAAGACGTTGTGCTAAAAATCACTAAAGACGAGGCATCAAAAACACTACGTGGGAAATGAAAGAAGCTAACGAGATAATTAAAAAGGCAGCTGAAATGGTACATGGAGAAAGAGTGGTCATCCTTAATTAGCTACACTGGAGTTGGAGTGTGACATAATCCATCAAACTCTCATGAGTGGTCAAGATGAGAGAAAAGGATGAAGGAAACAAAGACTAAAATTATTAATATTGATTATAATGATTAAAATGTAAAACATGATAGGATTGATTATTTTCACTTTGTAAATGTTTGTGCAATTATATTTAAAATTATGCTCAACAGTATTTTGACAAAACGAAAGATGGTCAAACAGCATAGTCAAATTAATGCTGACGTTGCGTAATCATAGCAGAAATATTAAGCAAGGGAAAAACTGTAAACAAGAACAATTAACAGGTACTAGTCGAGTATTTAGTTGTTTATCACCAAGTGCTATAAATATACTGAACATGATGTAATTAATGATGAGCAAATCTACTTTGGATGTATTAACTGTTAACTTATTCTGTCTGAAGAAATTCATTATGCTGTCTAAGTCTATCTGAAGATATTTTGTTTAAATTATTGGACTACTGTATTTCCTTATGATGCATGTGTCATCAGCATACTGGATTAATTGGCTATGTTTTATGAAGTGTGAAACATCATTTATATATAAGTTAAATATCATTGGACCCATTCTGGGATCAGATGAAAAAGGGCAAGCTATCATTAATAGAAAATATCATAATTCTTGATGATGATGAAGTTCTAGAGATATAATATCTATGATAGTTCAACATAATTATTAAGTCTAACACCTATATTAAACATTTAAACTGATAACTCCAATATATTTGAGAATTTAATGCACTTAGTTCTGATATTCATTTGAAATGTTAGAAAAATAGAACATTTTGTAAGATTAAAAATTTATTTCTCGGCCGGAACATGTCCGATTGCAACATTTGACACATCATTCGAAAGACATTTTCCTAGTGCAGGTACCTAAAAAAACAGAATTCAAATATCTTTGAAATTGATGGAGTAATAATTTTTTAAAGTGTAAAGAATCGTAAATTATATATATATATAATTTGATCTTCATCTAATATCTCAAGAAGTTCTTGGGATATCAACTTGAAAATTGGTGGACACCTTAAAATTTAAAGGCGATTTAAGAATATGTTCAATTCAAATAGATTGACTTGTAACTTTTTGCAATAAATGCCTTTATTGTATCAAAATTGGTTAAAATTGCTATTTCTTAAAATATGCAAAAATCCCAAAAATTCCTAAGGCCGTAATATATATCCGATTAGGGGATGCTATACACCATTCGATAGATCTTTTTATGCTGCATCTTCTTTAAGCGAAAGCCGTACCCGTATCGTTTATATTGAATGGGTCAGGTTGAAAAAAATCTGAAAATTAACGTTTTTTGGTCGAGTAGGCCTACTTTGAGAGGCTATAGCTCCGTCAGTTTTTATCAAATCTTAAAAATTTTTACATCATTCTCTTTGCAATGAATAGAACTCTATGAATATATTAACATTTGTTGCACTTTCTTAAAAAAATTGAGGGTTCGTAAGCAGAATATGCATTTTTGCGAAATTTCGCAACTTTAGCGGTCCATAGCACAAAAACCACGTTTACAATTTTATTCGGAGTTGTTTTATTGGATTCTACGTAAAAAGTTGGTGAAGCAATGTGCAAAAAGCTAAGTTTAGTTCTTGAGATGGGGGTCTATTTGCTGCATATCCGATGTTGGGTAATTGAGAAGTGAAGGGCTTGCTTGAGGCAGCGCTCAGACTCGCCCAGTTTATAATAGACTAAGGTCAGATCATCTAGTACAGTTCCTTGGGGTACTCCAATATCTCTTATACAGAAGTCGGAAAATATGTTGTTAATTTTGACGCTCTGCTCTCTGTTACTCAAAAAACTATTTATAAATATTAGTGAATTATGCTAGACATGTCAATGACATTTAATTTAGCAGCACAGCAATTGTTAATGATGTATCTAGATTAAATCCTCCGAAAAATCCTCAAATAATGAAATGGTATATCAGTTTTCTTTTCAGAAGCCACTTCACCACTATAAACAACCAACATTCTGAAGTTTGTTACATTGTAGAGTCACTTGGGGACCTTATTTAAATTATTTCAATTATTTCTGATTAATTTGGCACTCTAGTTTAGTGATTACGTCATTAAGACAAAGTGATTGTTGCTATCAATTTATCAATTTATTAGTGTTTAATTGTTTGTAATGCTTTGTATTTTCGAGTGCAGTTTTATGATCATTTTACTGTTGTCCCCTCGATCTGAGTCATACGTGTTATTGCTAATTTAATTTGCGAGGGAATTTCATGCAATGTTTTGTAAACACATAACAGGTAATAATTCGCTGAAATTGTTATAAATATGTGAGAGAACTGTAGTGATTGCACAATATAATTTGTCTCACTCCAACCATGTTTGATCTTTTTTGATTTATCTATATGCTAACCCCTTTTACATTGCTATGAATTTTATAATAAATCTTGCTTAAGATCTGGTGACAATTTGGGAGTTACTACATGAGTGTCTGGGACGATATCTAGCCCCTTAGCAGTTGGCAGCCCAAATCATGGTTGCTTTAGGTTACTGCTATGCATATGTGTAGGGAATAACATCTTTTAATTCGATCATTTCATTTTGTACATGCACTTAATAACAACACACTGCAAATATACTATGCCATTGGTGAATGTGAATGCACAGTAATAATGTGCCTTTTGTTTTATTATTTATTTACATGAGCTGAGATAACAGAAGTCGGAGCTAAATTGTTTATTTGAGCTAGAACTTAATACTTGAGACACACAAATAGCACCTTGGTGAGTAAGGATGGCTTCATGGATATGGCTTCGGCATGATGCCATGTGAATTGCTAGCTGCTGGAAGTCTATTCTCGATGGATAATTTCTGTTTTTCTTGAGTGAATCAGTAAACCACCAATGTACTTTCTTTTCCTAGAAAGTGGGTCACTCTCTACAATGGTAGCCTTTGCAACCTTTGATATTAACTCGCATTGTTATGCATGCATTATATTAACACTACCAGTATTTATGTTAACTTTATGTACATTAGTTATTTCGTACTTTTTATTTACTTGCCTCTGGTTTCATTGAATAAAAGCTTGAATCAGCAAGCCTTTTTCTTATAACAATTTTATTCAATGAAAAAAATACTGTAATGAAATTTACACCACCAGCATTACCTCAGAATCCTACATCTGCTCAATGGAGATGGTGGCGCAGTTGTTTTGTCAAAGGACTTACTATCAATGAGATTGTTGATGATGAACATAAACTAACTTTCCTCAGAGCGCATGCAGGATCTGATCTCTTTTCCTTATTGGAAGGAGCTACTACATTTGATGCAGCTCTAACACTTCTCAATCAACAATTTCAAATGCCAATGTGAGTTCTACATAGTCGTCATCAATTGCTTTCATGTACTCAAAACTTAAACGAACCTGTCACTGAATTCGTCAAATGTCTGAAGCTGTTAGTTTATCCATGCAATTGTCAAGCCCTCACTGTATTAGAACATCAAAATATTCTTCTAAGAGACCCTTTGGTCTCTGGAATAAAGTCTGACACTATCCGAGCTCATCTACTTGAACTGGACAATGATCAAGCTTCAATTGATAATTGTACAAGATTGGCAAGTGCTATCAAACTCTCAACTGACTATTCACTGTCATTTCACACAAATCCCAAAAACGACATGTATAATACTATGGCTTCTATGGTTACCTCTACTGACACTAACTTAAATGCATTTCAGAAAACTTCAAAAACTTCAAAAATGCTTTTTCTGTGGGCATAAGTCACACTCAAGGAGTAAGTGTCCTGCTAAAGATTCTTTATGCCACAAATGTGGAAAGAAAGGTCATTGGTCATCTGTTTGTAAATCATCTAACTCTTATAAAGAAGCAAGTTCATCTACAGTTGCATCAGTTTTGTGTACTATTAGAATGAATCCTACCCTTAAAGCACTTTACTCTAAAGTATCCATTAATGGACGTCCTCCAATAAACGCTCTTATAGATTCAGGATCTATGAACTCCTTTATCATGGTGAAATTAGCAAAGAAATTCCGGTTACACATTGTAAAAGATTTGGCTACTACTCGGTTGGCTAATAATTCAACAGCTAAAACAAGTGGCTATATAACTGCTAATCTTTGTTTAAACAATACCAATCACCCTGTCCAACTTACTGTTGTAGAATCTCTTGTTACCGATTGTATTATTGGAATGGATATACTTGCACGTCACAAGACTGTTGAACTAAATACTGGTGGCCAATTACCAAAACTGATATGTGCATCCCTTCAACCTATGCATGTTCAGTCACCTGAAATATTTTCAGCTGGTTTACCTGACAATATTCGGCCAATAGCTACTAAAGCTCGCTATCTTTCTGTTAAAGACAAGACATTTATTTGCGAAGAGATTCAAAACCTTTTGAAGAATGACATTATTGAATATTCCACCTCTCCCTGGAGAGCCCAAGCTTTCATTGTTTGAACTGGGAAACCTCGGATGGTTATTGACTATTCTGAAACCATTAATCTTTTCACAAATGTTGATGCATAACCTTTTGTTAATGTGGAATCTATTCTTAACAGTGTTGCGGAAAACAATTATTTTAGTAAGATAGATCTGAAATCAGCCTACCATCAGGTTGCAATCAAGAAAGAAGATCGTCCTTTTATGGCATTCAAAGCAGACGGTAGATTATTCCAATCCACCCACCTTCCATTTGGTCTCACAAACACAGTTCCCACCTTCCAATGTATAATAGACAATATTATTAAAGAAAATAATCTTCGGCAAAACCTAGCCTATCTTGATGACCTAACCATATGTGGTAGCACCATAGAAGAACTCGACAAAAATCTGGAAAGGTTTCTTAATGTTGCAAAAGTAATCGGCCTGATGCTCAACAAAGATAAATGCGTTTTCAGAACAAAGAGCATTCAATTACTGGACATATTGTCGAAAATAGTACTAAAAGACCTGATCCAGAACGTCTCAGAGCACTTAATGAATATCCTTACCCTAGGACATCAGCTCAACTTCGTCATCTAATAGGTTTTTTTGCTTACAATGCTAAGTGGATATGTGACTATTCAAGAAAAATTCAATGTCTCTTAGAAACTCAGAAAAAAAACAAATTTCGTTTGTCCACTAATGTTCAACAAACTATTGACGCCTTAAAAGCTGATATTTCAAAATCAATCCTTGTTATACCAGAATCTAACTCTGAACTGCTGTTACTTGAAATGGATGCATCTGGGGTAGCACTAGGAGGTGTTTTATCTCAAGCAGAATGCCCTATAGCCTTCTTCTCACGCACACTATCCCCATCTGAACAACAACAATCAACAGTTGAACGGGAAGCTCTTGCAATTGTTGAAGCTACTAGAAAATGGAAGGATTATCTCCATTCATTCCCTACCCTTATCAAAACTGACCAGAAGGCAGTTAGCTATATATTCTGCAAGCAAAAGTTGAGAATAAAGAATGATAAATTAGCAAGATGGAGACTGGAATTGTTGGAATTTAATTATGATGATATTGTATACAGGAAGGGCACTGATAACGTATATGCTGATTTGCTCACCAGATCAGCTGCAACAACTCAAGAAAATTCAACCAATTTGAAAGATCTTCATTCTGGCATTACTCATTTCTGGGAATATATTCAATGTCACAATTTACCTTTCTCACTTCAAGAAGCACAAGATGTAACAGCTAATTGTCAAACATGTCTTGAATGCAAGCCGCAATTCTTCAAGCCACCTAAAAATTCACATCTAATTAAAGCTTCTCAACCTTACAAAAGACTCAATATTGACATACTTGGACCAAAACCTCTATCACAAGGATATAGATATCTCCTTACAGTCATTGATGAGTATAGCAGATTTCCCTTTGCCTTCCCTCTGAAAGATATCACAACTGACTCTGTCCTTTCAGCTCTTCGACAGTTATTTATGCTATTTGGTACTCCAGACTTTATTCACTCAGACCATGGAAGTCAGTTCATGGCAGATGAATTCAACAAAATTCTACTGCACTTGGGAATTTCACACTCTAAGACAACACCTTACAATCCATGCTGTAATGGACAAGTTGAGAGATATAATGGCGTAATTTTGAAATCTATAAGATGCTTACTTCATTCTTGTTGCCTTTCTCAGTCAATGTGGATAACAGTTCTACCTGAAGCTCTAGCTGCCAACCTCAGCCTCTTATGTACTGCAACAAATGAAACTCCCCATTTTCAATTCTTCTCCTTCCAGAGAAAAGGAACACAGGGATACTGCCTTCCTAAATGGCTTTCAACTGGAAAAGAAGCATACTTCAAAATTCATGTAAAAAATAAAGATGATCCCTTGGTTAAACCTGTCAAAATTGTACAAGTAGTGAATCCCTTCTTTGCAAGGATCAAACAAGAAAACAGGTGAATCAATATGGTCTCTACACGACACTTGTCTCCTAGCCTTAACAGAGATACTGAAAATCTCGTTGACATCAATGAACCCAACCAATCTCACGATCAACATCTTCACAGAGGAACCTCAGACAATGATGAAACTGCGGATTATGGTTTGGCTCCAAGCGGCAACTTTGTTTCAAATCCTGCCAACTCAGAGGACGTGTGTTTTGATGCTGAAGTTTGAACTCGACCAAAAGGAATTAGACACCCCCCTGACCATCTTCAGATCAAATGGTGACTGTTTTAAGGTGGGGAGGAATGTTATAATATGTGTTTCATTAGTACGTTGCTTATTGATTGTTTGACTTATGTAAACTTTGTTCACTGCATTGTTATGCGTGCATTATATTAACACTACCAGTATTTATGTTCACTTTATGTACATTAGTTATTTCGTACTTTTTATTTACTTGCCTCTGGTTTCATTGAATAAAAGCTTGAATCAGCAAGCCTTTTTCTTATAACATGCTGTAATTTGCTTAGTTTCCAATGGTGATGGCCTGAGATTGAAGAGTGTTCTCCTGATCTGCCTGTCAGTTTGGTTGATTCATCAAACTAGTCAGAGTGCTGCCTCCTATAAAACATGTACACAATGTTCTGGTCATTACCTCACTGTTACATACTAATGTTATCCCTGTGGATATAAATGGAACTCTTGTTAATGTCACTATTGATACTGTGGCCTCAGCCTTCATTATCAGCAACACTTGTTGCTCCAAGCATTGTCTATCAAGGGACAAATTACTTCAATCCACTGCATGCCTGTTGGATGCTTCTGGGAACTCAATCTCTCTAAAGGGTCACGTACCAAATTTGGAACTATGCATTCATCAAGAATTGTTCTCTGTAGATTTGATTGTCATTGACACTTGTGACCAGCCACTGCCATATGACATAATCCTGGGCAACAACTTCCTTGAGCAGAATTCCTGCATCATTAATTACAGAAGCAACACAAGTTCCATCTGTGAAAGTGAGCACAGACAGGAACTTACCACCATTCCTGACCAGGATGTTTTGCTAAAGTTTCTTGAGCCAGTGCTCATCAAGCCTCAACACTGGCAATGCATAGCAGTTACCACGGACTCCCAGTATATAGGCAATGTCATGGTCTCCCAGTATAAAGGGAAGCATTTTGCTGGAGTAAACTTCTCCCCAGATCTCTGTCACATCTTGAAAGGCAAAACTTACATCACTCTCTCATTTGCTTTGTCAAAATCACGAAGTGTTTAACTATGGCTCAATCAGGCTGTTGGCAAAGAACACATTATTGTAACTAAGCATGATTGCCCTATCTGCCTTTTTGTTAGGAGAATGCTGGAAAACCTCTGGGAAGAGTATGAGCAAATACTAAATGATCTGATAGTTAGTGGCATATTACAAGGCAGCAACAGCCCATATGCAGTGCCCACTGTTTTCATCAAGCAGGGTGGTAAGTACCACCTTAGTGTGGACTTTTGTAATTTGAATGATGTAACTGTAAAAGACAAATATCCTCTTCTGTGCATTGAAGACCTCTTATAAATGCCAGTCAATACTGACTGTTTACTTGCCTTGATTTGTGTAAAGCATATTGGCAGGTGCCCATGAAGCCTGCCAACATCCTGAAGACTGCCTTCATCACTCCTTATGGCCTCTTTGAGTGGAAGCATATGGCTTTTGGGCTCTGCAATGCCCCTGCGACTTTCCAATGCTATGTTACTTGTGTGCTTTGGAATGGCACTAATGTGTTAGAGTCATGCATTACTGCCTACATGGACAATATCCTTGTAGCAGGAAACACATTTCTCAAACATCTAGAAAGGCTTGGCTGAACTCTTAGTATTCTGTATGAATCCAGCCTCCATGTTAACAGAAACAAGTGTGCTCTTCTTCAGCCATTATACCAGAACTGGCAAACAAGACTAAACACATCTCTAATCTATTGCAGCACAGTGTGGAGTTTAAATGGACATGGGCAGAGCAAGAGGAACTTGACTCCATCAAGTCAGAACTAAGGAAAATTCCCAGCCTTAATACACCAGACTATTCAAAAGAATTCCTTGTTGACTGTGATGTCAGCTCAGATGCAATTAGTGGAGTCCTCAGTCAGGTTATCAATGGTATCAAGAGCCTGATCCAATATTTTAGCAGAAAGCTCAGGAATGCTGAGCAGAACTACAGTGCCATGAAATCTGAGATGCTAGTGCTGGTGGAAAGTTTGAAGAAATTCTGCTTTTTCATCCTCAGCCTTCACTTTACTGTGACCACTGACAATTCTGCACTAGCATGGCTTGAAAAGTTTTCCAGGGACAAGTCCAACATAGTTGCCCATTGGATCAAGTACTTAAATGATTTTACTTTCACCATCAAATACTGTCCAGGGAGATTGCACATCAACACAGACTACTGTTCCACTCTCCCCAGGTATGAGCATGACCTCTGAAAGCCACCAGGAGAGAAGACACCTTTTGGATTTATTCCACTTAGTGAATACAAGTACTGCCCAAGATCAGCACTGAGCTCCATGGAAATGCTATTCTTCTGATTCTTGTCAAGGAAGAAATCATTGAGTCCGAGATTTTATAACATTAACAGCATGCCAAAGTGTAATCCAAAATTATCACAAAACTGAAAAATGCCAACTTCACTCTTAGTCCTGTAGCCAATTGTTATTTCCAGCAATATAATTGGAAGCAAACAGAGGCTGGCTTACTCTATGCCAGGAGTTGGAACAGCTGATTAACCATCCCTGAATATTTCCAGATAGACTTGGTCTGTAAGATCCATGAGAAGGGCCACTTAGACATTATTCAAATGAAGCACACATTTAAAGCAAGATATGTCACAATCAGTATTTGAGCCGCCATTCAGGACGTCATAGATAAATGCACAACCTGCTTGCTCCAAGGAGCCAGACACTTCCTTGAACAGTGGGCCAAGCTGCACAGCTGCGCCACTGAGCACACCAACAAAGTTGTCCATATGGACATCAAGAAGCTCTCTCATGATGACGAGGGGTACCAGTACCTTCTGGTGCTCATCAACCACTTTAGTAAATATGCCAGACTCATCCCCCTCAATAGCACTACTGCAAAGGTAATTGGAGAGAAAGTTGTTAAGGAATGGGTACTCAAGCTTAGGCCCACAGAGTGCCTAGTTTCTGATCATGGTCCTCAATTTAACAACAATCATGGAGATTCTTACTAAAGAGCTAGAAATTCTTCATGAGCTTACCACTGCATATCACCTGCAGTCAAATGGTGTTGTGGAAGGGCTCAACTGCACAGTCATCAAGCTAATTTGAGTTGCCCTTGCCTGAATGGCCAGGCGAAACTGGAAACAAGTCATTGAACCAGTGGAGTATTTTTACAATACTGCAATTCATTCCACAACAAGGGTTAGCCCCTTTAAAGCAATGTTTGGTCATGAAGCAAGTACACCTCTTTCTATTATGTTTCCTGATTATAATGAACCTACTTTAGAAAATTTTGTAAACAGCATGATGCACAAACTTCAGGAAGTGCATCTTACTTTTTGTAGGAACACAAATCAATCTGTCAACTGCCAGTGATGGAACTTTAATCATAAATTGTATGGCAAGACTCACAAGCAAGGTGACAAAGTCTTTGCCTATTTTCCTTGCCAAATTACCAATGCCATTCAAGTGTGAAAGCTTGCCACTAACTGGCAAGGCCCTTTTACTATAATTAAAGTGTTAGATCACCACAAGTATTTATTAGATAATGGGAGAGTCGCCCACTTTCAACAACTTAAGAGAATTGTTAAAGACATTGATAATGTTGTCATCAACCCTAATAGCAAATTTTCAATTGTCAACAATGGAGCAAGCAAATTTGAGACTTATAATAACCTCATTGAATATGAGGAAGACGACCTCACTGAGGTTGAGTATGATAGTAATTATAGTAACATTGGTAATAGCAACATTACCACTACTCATATTTTGCCTAGATGTATAGTTAGAGACCAAGAGTATTTAGATCATTAAAATACCCAAGATTGGGAACTCAATTTAATTTCTATGTTTAGTAACCAAGTCAAAATAGATGAAATGAACGGAGAACCAACCACCCACCAGAAGGTGAGTGTGGCAATGACTCAACCCATGTGAGGAACTGAGGAGATGAAAAGTATCCCCACCCAAGCAGATGAAGGCACATCATGGAAGCAAAGGAAGATGCATGCAGAGGACTCAGAAAGCAGACAGCACAACTACGTGGGGAGACAACACTCTCCTTGGGAGTGTGATTCCCACAAGTACTTGGGGAGACAACACTCCCCTCAGGAGCAAACCTCAGATGATGCAGCAGAGACTAGGAGACATGCAGCCAAGAATGGAGAAGTTATTCCAGTCACTGTCATTGAACAAATGATGCACTCCCCAGAGCAATTTTACTATGAAGAAGAGCTATTGTCTTCATCAGCTATCAAGGTCTCACCTTCCACCAAGGCCCTTCTCAAGGCCATTAATTTACAAAAGTTCTCCAGAGTCGCAACCTCCCCTGTTCCATGCCTGCCTGGTCCATCACTGAAGACAAGCATATACTTACCATTGAACACTGTCCCAAGGAGTTCACAGAGAAGCTCACAATTGTCAAATGCGTCATTGAGAGTAACCATGATAATGATATTCTTTGCCTTATGAAGTGGTTGCTCATCAAAATGTTTTCAAAGGAGGAGTTAGTGCTTCTACAATTGCCTGGGCAACAAATAGCCTTGGACATAGAATGCAGTATGGCCTGACTACGCATTTCCTCTACTCAAGTTACAAAGCTCTGCAAACATGGGTTAAGAAGTACCTTTTGGGATTCAATTAAGGATGCTTAGATCAACTACACTGTCACTATTGGGACTAACATGCTCAAGAAGAAAGTCGAGTTTGAACAGTTTGAAACTAATGCTGAGAAACATAACTTGCTCTGCATACCTCCACCATGCATAATGACGCTGCTAATTTTACCATCTTGGAGAGTCAAGAAGGGGTGCAAAAAGGCCCACTTGTCCAATAAGATTAATTACGTGTCTACTGCCATGGAAATCACCAAATCCATGCTGACAAAAGAGTATAAAGACACAAGTGTAACATCCTCCACCTGGCCTACTTGTGCCATGTATTATTACTGATAATTAGCACTTGGTAAATTGTGGGTGAGGAGTTACCAAGTTGTTGAACCGTCAGCCTTTTCTCTCTTATTAACTAGTTATCTTAATTAAATAATCGAGCATTGACTATCACTGTTTAGGTGACAGATCCATATGACGTTTCCTCTTCAGTTCTTCTATGGGCTACTGCCCAAAGCCAATCTCCACAAGACAGTTCCTCTCCTTCATTAACGATGATTGAATCCACGGCACCACCTCAACTCAACTGGAACTAATTATGTGTACCTTACTTTAGCTCAGTGCGTGCACTCAAGTAAAGTTGTAACTGACTTAAACTCAATTTTGTAAAGTGTTTGTTGTTTTGATTAAGTAAAGCAACTGGGCATTGACACTAACTGCATTTACATAATATTAAAATAGCCATTACCATAAAACTATCGGCTTAATAATTTAATTACTACGATTGCAGTTTCCTACACTTTCATTTAATAATATTACATGTAAGGTCATTTATCAGGTCGATTATAGTCGAGTCTCCTACGATTAAGAATATATATATATATATCCCTAAGTGTCGACTATCCAGTCGTTTCAAGCATTGATTATTTCATACATATATTGATCGATAGTCAGACTAGGCAAGATTCAAAAAACTCCTAACCGTAACATAAGTGCGGTTTTGTGACTGGCACAAGGACCCTTTGAATCAATCCCGTGATGGAATCCAGCCACTACTCGACACAACTTGCCTAGCTGCACATTTTATTAAATAATCAAACCAGATAAGAGTAGAATGAAAATAAAATAAACTCNAAGCATTGATTATTTCATACATATATTGATCGATAGTCAGACTAGGCAAGATTCGAAAAACTCCTAACCGTAACATAAGTGCGGTTTCGTGACTGGCACAAGGACCCTTTGAATCAATCCCGTGATGGAATCCAGCCACTACTCGACACAACTTGCCTAGCTGCACATTTTATTAAATAATCAAACAAGATAAGAGTAGAATGAAAATAAAATAAACTCTGAAGAATTTATTGTTCATCAAATTTCTGGTTAGTTCAAAGCTATTTATAAAAATTTTCCAAAAGTACCTGCTGATTTTGAATTTTAAATGATTTGTCTGCCAATATGGCTGTTCCCTCATAAGCGTAATTTCGCTCAATTTAATTTGTCAAATGTTACTTGATCGGCTAACAAGTTTTTCTTAATTTGAACAGTATTGAGGCTTAGTTGCATCTTACAAAATAACTAAGATCATTAACTAAATTTTACAATCAATTCTAATTATTATTAATCATTCGACGTTGTTCTTTGCTTCCAGCTTAGTTGCTTTTGGATGATGCTACACAAGAGACACTTAATAGACAGTGGCAATCCAGAATGTGTTTTCATTGATCACAAGCTGACAATCAAAAATATTTTTCAAAAGGGGCAGCCAATCTCAACACAACTTCAGAAGATCCACTCTAAGATCACATCATTAGACCCCTGCATCATCATACTGTTCCAAACTTTTGGGAGATATGATGTGGATCAACATTGTTGAGATGATAACTCATTATTTCAATGTTACAAAGAAAATTTAGATCATTACCATGCTGTGGGCCAAGATGAACAATCCAGAGGAATAACCCTACAACAGGTCAATGAGTACTGCTCTTTGTTCATGGATCATGCTACTCACATGGGATTGCTAAGGCAAGTGTTCATGCATTTTTATCCAAACACCTGGATAAGTGCAGAAGATGCACTCATGACTCTCATGGTCGCCTTAAAAGGTCTCTGGCTCTATGAGTGGTTTTACAATACATTCATGTGAAGACTTAACAATTTATGAAGAAATTGCCTGAAATTGAGTTTTTCCGCCTTAGATGCCCTAGGTATGCAGAAGTTTCATCTTGGGACAACATCCTCACAATTGAAATGGTGGAGGAGACACAAAAGTTGTTATCAGGTCCCACTGTCCAACTGTTAGGGGGGGGTGGGAAGGTAGAGTCACTCAGGGCCCTTATTTTAATTATTTCAATTTATATCAATTTATTAGTGTTTAATTCTTTGTAATTCTTTGTATTTTTGAGTGCAGTTTTCAATCATTTTATTGTTGTCCCCTCAATCTGAGTCATATGTGTTATTGCTCATTTAATTTGCAAGGGAATTTTATGCAATGTTTTGTAAACATGTAACAAGTAATAATTTGCATAAATTGTTATAAATATGTGAGAGAACTGTAGCAATTGCACAATATAATTTGTCTCACTCCAATGGTGTTTGATCTTTTTTGATTTATATATATGCTAACCCCTTTTACATTGTTATGAATTTTATAAAAAATCTTGCTTAAGATCTGGTGACAATTTGGGAGTTACTACATGAGTGTCTGGGTGATAACTAGCCCCTTAACAGTTGGCAGCCCAAATTGTGTTTGCTTTACTACACATATGTGTAGGGAATAACACATTTTAATTTGATCATTTCATTTTGTACATTCACTTAATAACAACACACTGCAAATATACTATACTGTTGGCAAATGTGAATGCACAGTAATTATGTGCATTTTGTTTTATTATTTATTTACATGAGCTGAGATAACAGGAATCTGAGTTAAATTGTTTATTTGAGCTAGAACGTAATACTTGAGACACACAAATAGCACCTTGGTGAGTAAGGATAACTTCATGGATATGGTTTTGGCATGATGCCATGTGAATTGGTCACTGCTGGAAGTCTATTCTCTATGGATAATTTCTGCTTTTCTTGAGTAAATCAGTCAACCACCAATGTACTTTCTTTTGCTGGAATGTGGGCCACTCTCTACAATGGTAGCCTTTGCAACTTTTGATATTAACTCTTGAGTTTCCCAGTACTGCTTGAGTAGCCAGAGCTCCCCCACAGTTCTACAATATCAAACTTGGAGTCCTCAAGAAACCACCAGTGGTCCCGTCTTTTTCAAATGCTCTGTCAACAATGCCTGTCAAGTAGAATCCACAGCTAACTTCTCATTATCAGCTTTTGCTGATGACAATACTCCTATTGTACCTGGCTTGGACAAGGCTATGAAGACAAGAGTAATTTTTTGATCAGTTCTCTTGAAGTGCATTTCTTGTCCAAAAGCCTTCATTTTAAACATAATATGACAAATGAACTTCTTATTAACTTAGGTTGAAGCTTTGTCCCAGAGCTGCAAGACATCATGTGACAACCTTTAGCAAAATTGCTTGATGTGTACTTTGATTAAGCACTTATATTTTCTCATCACATCAAGACCATGGCTAATAAAGCTACTAGTAAATTTTATTTACTGCTGATATTTAGATACCTTGGATTTAATCAACATGAGCTACAGACACTATACAATGTATTATGCTGTTCCTAACATATTGGTTTGTTGAAATCCCTCCTGCTCCTCTTAGATAAAATTCAACAAAAAGCTGTCTACTTTAAGATTATACCCTTATTGTAAAGATCATTGCCAAAGTTAATAGTTGCCTTCTTCAGCAGATACTGACTTTGAAAAACAATGTAATGCAAAATATTCTGCCTCAATGCTCACTTTACAGAAAGTGCTGAATATGTGGGAGGCCCCTGGAGTAATCAAAACTGACTCTAAACAAGAGCTTTCTCTGTTTCCCTATCCTCTATTTAGTGGTATGAAACTAGCATTATTAAAACTGAAATGGATGTTTTATCAATTTTGGGATAAAAGTTTTTTGTTGTTGTGTTTTTGTGTAATTTATTTCTTTCATTTGTTTATTTTTTAAATGGGGCCTTAGTGATGGTTTATATTCTGAAGACTTAAAGAAAAAATTGACCCAGTGCCTAATCAACAAATCCTTGACTTGGTTGCAACTCTTTTAAATATAACCAAGTATGAAGAATTTTCAATACATTAAAAGAAGCTATTTTGTCACATAATAATATAATAGAATAGAATAGAATAGAATTTTATGCTAAGTGTAGTAAGTATGCATAATTAAACCCCCAACAAAAGCTGCTAATACTACACTTAATGTGTCAATAATAACATGAAATATAGAAAATGATAAAACTCAACAACAAAAACATGGATGCAGAATTTAAATTTTACCCAGTTTATTGCTAATTATTGTAATAAATCATTTTTTCAAAAAACTGAAATCCTTTCCATCACATAGAAACTTATTTAGGGATATATTGATTATGGAGGCATTTATTGATTTGCTTTTTAAATTTTCTTTAATTTCTGATTCATTTTATTTCAATTGGTAAGTTATTCCTAAACACATATGATATAGTAAGTAAGGCATACAATGTTTTCATTTTTTACATCTAACTCAGAAATTGCTGTGATATAAACTACTATTATTCAAACTGTCTTTGAATAGTGTTTGGAATTATGCTCTAACTATAGGCCATAGAAGAAAAATTGAATGAGTACTCCTTCTTTGACAGGCATTAATTCATTTTTTGACCAATAAGTTGCAATTAAGTAATTCAATTTTCTCTCTCTCAGTATCTCATGATATATGAAGCATCATCATGATATGATGAAATCTTTGTAGTTGCGTAAGTTATCATTATATATTGTTGTTGCCCATTTAATTTGTGAGTTGATTTTATTTATTATTAAGTGGATTATGTTACTAAATAAAGCATATAGTATCTATAATGACTTACTATTAGAGCTTTAATCAACATTGATTTCATTTGGAAATTTACAAATTCCCTACATGTGAATAATTTTAATTCCCATTGTGATTTTGTAAAATACTATGCATATGTGAATTGAATAGTTCATTAAATTAGCAATTGTTACTCAAAGATATTTGAAGGATTTGACTTGAGTAAATTGTGTTTGAGGGATTTACAATTAAATGATGAATAATATAATATTTTAGCAGTTGAGAGAAATTGGTTTGAAATTTATCTGTTGATGTTTCTATTTAATAATTGTTGAAATTAGCCTTTTAAATCATTTACATATAATGAGAGAAAGAGAGGCCCTAAAATATTACCATGTGTAGCATCTTTGTAAGTTTTACATCAGTTAGAAAATATACTATTTCTATTTTCTCTTTGAAAATGATTGCTTAATAAATAGCACATTACTATTAGAGTTGAAACCAAGTGTTCTAACTTTCTAAGAAAAACATATTGATCAACATAGTCAAATACTTTGGACAAATAGATAGAAGCTCTTGTGACAAAATATAGGGATGACATCTCAATTTATCTGTATCATAAAGTAAAGCACAGAGGCAAAGTGAGCTTTGCAAATGCCAAATTGAGTACTCAAAGTAATTGATTTGTTATAGATATAAGTGTTTATTTGGCCAAATATTAGTTTTCAAAGATTTTTGCAAAATTTGAGATAATTGAAATAGGTGCTTTTATATATAGGATTAGCATTAGTAAATTTTAACATAGATGAAAAAAAATTTAGTTTTATGGAGTGATTGATAATATGGCATAAAGGACTACTAATGAAATTTGCACAATCTTAAATTCATAATGGTGGTTTTTCAGAAGATTTATTAACTTCTAGCTTATTTATTGCTTGACAGACTTTGCATAAGTCACAAATTGGAATGAAAAGGAATGCTGGGGGATTTTGTAGTGTAAGTGGCATTGAGGATACCAAGTATTTGCTTAAGTTAAGGAATTGATCATTGAATGCATTAACAATAGCCTTGGATTTAGTGTAGAATCTCGCCAACCTTCATACTAATAAGTCTGAGCTTATTTAGGAGATGCTATAACAATTGTTTCCTCCTTATGTAGTATGGTAGGTGACAGACTCCAGTATCTGTCCCTCTTCTTTCTGTTCTTTTGCTTTAGCCGTTATATAATTAACTTATTATCTCATCAACTAGTACTGATGCGAAACTAACGACTATTGTTTTAGATCCAAGACACGAGACAGAGTGTACAAAGTACAGGGTACGCTACCCGACCTGCAACAAAGCACAAAAGAGGAATTGAAGAACTACGCTATAACGAGTATTTCCATACGAAGCCAACACATCAATAGAGACACCAACCACAATTCAGATGACTCAGTGTAATGGAAGTGTGTGCGGAAGAACAATAGTGATAATGCTTGATACCTTATTAATTTAGTGTATTGATTGTTCTTATTATCAATGAGGTCGTTTAATAAAGAGATCTCACAACCGGGGTGCAATAGCTTATTATGAGTTCGTACATATAATAACCTTACATATAAATAGATACATGCTGACCTGGAATACATGTGAACAATCAATACGGTCACAGCAAAAGGGATTAATAGATAGCCAGTCAGTCTACTAGAAATTATATGTAATGAACAATATCTAAGATAATGCAAAGAGATCTTGTAATTCCATAACTTCCTTGATGTAAACAGATGTAGTAACATAATGTAATAATAGTTGTAACATGAACAACGAATGATAGGAAAGCTAATACGAGTAAAAGCCCCTATTCCTACACCTAACCTAAGAGCTTCTCGGGTAAGCACCGGCTATACACTTCACCCGTTAACTGGATCCGTGAACCACCGTCTTGAATACCCGAGAGCTCGAACGTTTAGCTTTCCATTGTATTAATTAAGATAACCTGATACAAAAGAAGTAAAGTAAATCCAGTAAATTAGATTCATCAACAAAATGATTGATTACACACTTTTTATAGTAAACGAATTAACAACAATCAAATATTTAACCAGTACCTGTTAATTCTGCTAATTCCACTTGTTTACAATTCCGAACGTTTAAATTCCTGTTCGTCTGCCGATTACGCAATTCTGACTTAATTAGCAGTAGCGATCTAGTCTAATTCCGTTTCGCCAAATTAATTAATATCAAAAGATTACTGCATTATAAATTTACAAAAATAACTAATTAATCTTATGCATATGTTTTACAATTAATATTTTATTTCAATATTCAGTCTTGGTTTCTTCTTTCTTTTTTCTCAATTTGACCACATATGCTAAGATTACGATTATGTTACACTTTCTTTTTATAATGTAGTTCTTGTTTTATGGCACTTTTCTTGGTGTTACAACAAATGGCTTCATGTCTCTCTTGTATGGTTTTCATCAATTTACTTACATGCTCATTATCTCCACCCTCAGTGTATTTATCAAACAGCATTGAGAGAGGTATCTGACATCCCCTTCAAAATATTACCTTAAATGGTGAAATTTATGTGGTGTTATGAACTGATGTGTTATAAAAAAATTTTGTGATTTCTAAAACAGACCTCCAGTTTTTTGAATAATTGACTTTCAAGTTGGGCCCTCTCATTCAACCAAACTTCAGAATCAATTCATTCATTATGGCATCCACTTCTGACTTTGCTGTTGTGCTGTTCAGTGGTATGAATCTCACATATTTGATGAAATTGTTAACTATTACTCACACATTCTCACATTCTTCATTGTCTAGCAACAATTTCTCTAA